>CANUEP010023036.1:0-20712 GCA_947857235.1 Jatropha podagrica
CGAGGGAGGAGTTGGAGCTCGCTGCTGCTGCCGCTTCTGCTTCAGCTGATGGTGGTGGTGCTGGAAGTTGCAGAGAAGGTGACTGAGACAGAGACAGGGAGAAAGAAAGAAAGAAAGGAAGAAGAAGAAGAAGAAGAAGAAGAAAAAGAAGAAGAAGGAGGAGGAGGCTGCTGGAGGAGGAAGAAGGTGGCTAGTGGCAGAGAGGAGAGGGGCTGGAGGTGTCGGCAAGAAGAAAGAGCCGACGCTCTTTAAAAAATTTTTTTTTTAATTTTTTTTTATTATTATTTTTAATTATTATATAAAAACGAAAATAGTAATTTTAATAATTATATAAAACAAACCATCCAGTTGCCGGGGAGAAAAAAATAGTGACGCATAGTGTTTTTCGAAAATATCCGATTCGGGTCTAATTCGGTAAAATAATTGGTCCGATCTTTTAATCGAAAAATTTAGAGCGAACCAAAAATGATTTTTCTATCCCAATAAATATTACGTGGCGTAATATTATTGGCTAAAAAATTTAACGATTAAATTTAAATGGAAATAGTTTTGAAATAAAAATTTTGGGGTATTTCAACATGTCCACAAGTAATGAAAGAATGGTTTAAATTTTGTAACGCAAATAATAAGAGACCTAAAAAATTTTCAAAAGATGTACCTACTCGTTGGAATTCTACCTATGAGCTACTTTATGAATCTTTTTCTTATAAAGATTTGTTATGCACTTTTATTTTAAATAATATTCTAAGTGTTACTTTATATCCCCAGCATTGGGTTATATGTAACAAGATCTTAGAGGTTTTAAAAGATTTTAGTGATGCTACTTATACTTTTTATGGTATTTATTATCCTACTTGTCATTTATTTTTAACTAAATGTCTTGATATTGTTGATACTATTCAAGAGCATGAGAATGATATAGACTTACATGTGCCAATTAAAGCTATAAAAACTAAATTGCTCAACTATTATGAGACTATTCCACATGTTTACCTTATTGGATGTGTTTTTTATCCTTGATGTAGATTAGATGGTTTATATGATTATTTGGATGAATACTATAAATGTTTATCTCTTCAAGTTGATGTTCCAAAGATATGCTTTGATGTTAAAAAAATAATAAGAGAATTATATGAAGAATTTGAAAGGCTCTATGGTACACATATTGATCCACCATTTCATACTTTCCAATGATCTAATTTTAACAATGAAGTTAATGAAAGCACTAAAATTCCCAAAGGGCAATATTTATTGCTGCAAAGGGCAAAAAAAATCAAGAGGTGGATTTATTTCTGAAATATATATTTATCTAACTACTGCATTTGAGTTTGCTGAAAATAGTTTTACAGATCTACATTTTCCTATTTTCGAGTGGTGGAAAACACATGCAACAAACTTTCCCATCCTTTCGCTGATTGCAAAGCAAATTCTAGCAACTCCTATATCAACAGTTACGGTTGAACAAGCCTTTAGCGCTGGAGGAAATATTTTGAATGAAATAAGATCAAGAATGAGTCCTAATTCGGTCAAGGCTCAAACTTGTCTTGATAATTGGACAAAAGCAAAACGCAGACAACAAGATATTCAAAATGAAATGGAAAAGGAAGACTTATACGATATAGGCACAGATGCATCATCAATGCAAACATTTGGTGATAACAGTGATTAATGTAATGAGTTATTTAATTTTTTCTTAAATAAATGTAAATGAATTATATGGACTGCGATTCCTCTATATTATAATTAAGAGGACACGTAGTCAATATAATTTAAAAAAAAATTATAAATTAAGTACAAGTTCATTTTTTGATATGTCTCTCAATTAAAATTTATAGAAATTAAACTCTAGTAAAAAATTTTAAATTTATTTTTTGTGTAGTTATAATTTTTAATAAATTTTAAAACTATTAATTTACTCTTTTAGTTTCTTATTTAGCTAAAAAACTTAAAAAGTTGAAAAAAAATTATCTAATTTCAGTTCCAAATTGGAATCGATCCGAAATCAAACCAGAACTGCCGATTTTAAAACCGTCTATAAGTAGTTCGGTTCTGATTCCACCTTTTTTGAAATCGAAATTAGCAGTTTTAAAACCGAAATCATCAATTTTGAAACCGCGGTCATGCCTAGAACTAGGCCCATACCTGTGCGATCTGTGAAGCCTTTTTTTTATCAGCAAAAGGATTAAATTTATTAATTTAAACAGTTCAAAAAAAACTTATTTTATCCAAGTATTAATTTGAGCTAATAGGGCCCCACATACACCCAACCTAACTTGGATAACATAAGTAAAAAAAACTTGGTCAAAACATCAAAATTCACCTAAACTAAATACAATAAAATCCAAAACAAGAGGTGCACTAATCTATATCTATACCAACAATGAAACCCATTTCTTGAGATGAGAAATGATAAGAGAGAGTTAGCAAGCAAAAATCATAATAAGAAATTACTAAAAACTCTGCTCAATACAAATTCTATCCAAGCTAAAAAAGGTGCAATCACCTCAACTCCTTTTTTGAACAAACAGTTAGCAAAATTATTTTTGCCTTTATTTATACAGTGAAATTTCACTTGCTCTAAAGAAGACACTATCATATCAAACTTATTAAAATGTTTCCACCACCGTCAAGGACACTTCTGCCTCTGAATCACCCAATAAATTGCATTTTTTGAGTTAGACTCAATAATCAAAGGTGAGTTCTTGTAAGGTGAGGACCAAAATAACTCAGCAGAATGAAAAATAGCAAGAAGCTCTGCTTCATTTGAGTCTAAAATACTCACTGACTTATAAAAAATACGAACAACTAGGCCCAACTCATTTCTAAGTACCACTCCAATACCCGCAGCACCCAGTTTTCCTTTTGAAACCCCATCAACATTAAATTTTAGTTTACCAACACCTAGATACTCTCATATATTACAAGAAATAAAGCTTGTTGAAATATATCTTAAAGACTTGAAACTATAACAAATCATTAGTCAAAAGTTACACCAATCATACAAATTGGAAGAAAGTGAAGGGTACTTTGTCTTAAAAAACTCAAAACTTCTTATTTTAATTGTATCCAGTACCATCTCTGAACTTTGGCTCTCATTTTTAAAAATTAACACATTACGTCTCACCCATAATGACCATAATGTAATGAAGAAAATCATATTCCAAATTTTACTGCAACCTTTTTCCATAAATAAGCTCCCCAATGCCAACTCAAATCAACCAAATTAATAGAGATGGCACCTTTAACACTCCACCAACTTAACACAGAATACAAAATATCACTAGCCAAATTACACAATAGCAAGGAATGATTAACAGATTCAGGCTCCAATCCACACAAAGGACACACACAATTCTCCAAATTTGAAATAATTTTTTGTTTAAATACATTTTTAGCCTGCAAGAAATTTTATCAAGGCATACCTTCCAAGCAAAAATACCCACTTTGGAAGGTAATAAAGAAGACTACAAACTCTTAACATTAAAATTTGGATAAATCTCACCCAATTCCTTATCTTCCAAAAGTGAATTCAGATTTTTAACCGAAAACATACCTTGTTTGTTGAAAGTCCAGATAATTTTATCTTTAGCTAGCTGCAACACAAATATTTCATAAACCTTGATTTGGATCTGTTACCAAGATTCCTCCTTAAAACTTCTAAGTTCTCGAAGCCATTCCAACTTCCAAACCCATCTATTACCAACAAAAGAACCACAACTACAAACATTTGCTCTTTTATCACAAGCAATATGAAAAAGCCTTGGATAAAAGTTCTTTATAGGAATGTCAAAAAGCCAACAATCTGACCAAAAACTAATTTGTTTTCCATTTTTCAAAATCCATCGAAAACCATTTTCAAAAATAACATCAGTAGGAGAAGAATTATCTAAAGCTACAATGTCATGCTAGATAAGAGATAGCTTTTTCTAAAGAGAACTGTCAACTCTCTAATTTAGCAAAGCATCAACACTATATTTTGATATAAGGACTCTTTTCTAGAGACCTTTCAGATTTGAACCGCCACCACCATTTTCTTAATAGTGCTTTATTTTTCCTTCTAAAATCTGGCACACCTAGCCCCCATTTATTTTTGGTTAAGCATAAAGAGCTCCAAGAAACCCAGTTCACCGGCTTTTCATTTTCTAAACCTTTACCTCAAAGAAACCTCCTTTGCAATCCTTCAATCTTTTTTATTACCTTTGAAGGAGCTTTGAAAATAGACATATAGAACAATGATAATGAAGCAAGAACAGATTAAATAAGAGCTACTTTTCCTCCCATCGACAAGTGTTTCGCCTTCCAATTTGATAATCTACTTTCAAATTTCTCTATCACCGGCTTCCAAGATAGTAATTTCCTTGGGCTACACCCAATAGGAATACTAAGATATTTCGTAAGTAGGTGATCAAGTAAACAATTTAGTAGCCCTACAAGATTATTCAACTCTCTATCCTCTAGATTGAGCCCGAAAATTCTATTTTTTTGGAAATTAATCTTTAGACCATATAGGAATTTAAAACATAGCGGAATCCTCACTGAATTCTTAATCTTTTCCTCATTTACATCATTAAATATCACTGAGTCATCTGCAAACTAAAGATGAGTAACCACAATGTTCTCTTCACCAACCTGCACTCTAGAGAGATACCCCCATACTACCGAATTTCTGATAAGAATATTCAGACCTTATGCAATAATTAGGAAAAGAAATGGAGAGAGTGGATCTCCCTGCTTGAGGCCCCTAAACATCTGGAATTCCTGACTTGGTGAACCATTAATCAAAATAGATAATCTGGAACTTGATAAGCATTCAGATATCCTCCTCCTCCAATTTTCCACAAATCTGATTTTTTCTAACATACTTAAAAGGAAATCCCAATTTACTGAATCATAAGCTTTCTCAAAATCTGCTTTGAATAAAACTCCCTTGGCTTTTCTCTTCTTAAGATCATGAATAATCTCATTACATATTAATATCCCATCTGTAATTTGATGCCCTCCTACAAAAGCAGATTGAGTTTCTCTGATAATAGAATTCATCACTTTTCTTATTCTAAGGGAAAGAAGTTTTGATAAGATTTTGTATACACTATCGATGAGAGAAATAGGCCTAAAGTTATTAAAACACTGAGGAGATGGAACCTTGGGCACCAAAGCAATAAAGTTGGAACTGAGGCTCTTTGTGATTTTACCATTGTGATAAAACTCTTGGAAAAATTTTACCACATTGCCTTCAATAATATCCCAAGACTTCTTCAAAAATTCCATTGTGTAACCATTTGGTCTTGGGGCTTTAGAAGATGCACAACTCCATAATGCTTCTTTAATTTCCTCTTCTAAAAATGGGGCCTCTAATAATTTACTTTCTTCATCTGATAAGGGTATAACAACATTGCTAGCCAAGAAAGGTTGAGGCATAGGATCATTAGAGTAATTCGAAAAGAAATATTGAACCGCTGCACTCCTAACCTCATTAACCTCAGATAGCCATTTGCCTTCAAATTCGATGCCTCCTATATGATTTTTAACATTCCTTCTATTTATAATGTCATGAAAGAATTTTGTGTTTGCATCCCCTCACGAATCCACTGAATTCTTTATTTTTGTCGTAATAAACTTTCAAAAGAACGCTGCAGAACTCTGAGTTTTTGGCATAAAGATTGTTGACATTGAACCTCATTAGCTGAAAGAAGTATGTTTACTCTGCTTTTATATCTAATTCTGCTAGAGCATCTACACATTTAGAAATCTCTGCAAAATTAGTAATTTTCCTTTCTTATCCAACACATTTGCAAAATTATTCTTGCTTCTTTTAACATGATAAAAAGCAACATCTACTAGAGATGAGACCAAACAATCGAACCTGTTGGATTTTTTCGAACAACACTAGAGTCTATTGTTTGTGTTCTACATTCAATCAATCACATTCTTTGAATCAGACTCAATTTGTAAAAGAAAAGAGTTCAAATGTGAGGAAGTGGAAGACTTGATCTTGAACACGATTCAACGGCCGAAAAGACTTGACGTTGAATTGACGAAAAATGAGTATTTGACGATTTTTAAGGGTCGTGGAGACTTTAGTTGTATATAGGATTTTGCTCAGAATTCTGCTTTTATTTGAGTTTGCAACATCCACTGATTTATAGAAAATACATAGCATTTGATCGTGAGAGTTTCTAAGAACACCATCATACCCAACTTAATTGATAAAAGCTATTTAAAATTTGGCTTTTACTATGGTAAAAAATTTAAAAATTCTGTATCAATACAGATATATTTTTGTTTGTGTCATTTGACATGCTAACTTGTAGCAGGTAAACTTTACTTTTTTTTTTCTTTTTTCTTTTCAAATTCTTTTTTTTTTTATTTTTAAGAAAATTTTTGTAATTATGTATTTATGAAATAATGATATGATTTTACATAAAAAATAGATAAATAAAAAGTCTTGATATAAATATTAAAATTCTTGAAAATATTTAACCACAATAAATAATTTTTTTATAAAATTTTATAAATGATCTCAATTAATATCATTTATTAAAATATTTAAATATTTGAATTATAAAAATTGAAATATGTATTGATTTAAATTATTCAAAAGATTATTATTGGTACTTTACACATTATGCGATTTATAATGTAAATAATGATATAATTAAAATTTTTTATCATTTTTTAGTTAATACTAAGTTTGCATTAACTAAATACATTTTTGACATTATAAATGTAGTTTTGATATACAAAATAAGTTTTCGATTCTTTTTCAAATACCATATAAAAAATTAAATGACTAAAATTAAAGATATTATAAAGTAATTTTAGTATAAAAATCATATTATGAGTCATATTTTAATTAAGTATTATAATATGTACAAAAATCATTATGAGCATCACAAAAATTTTAAAATAGTATTTGTATGATTAATTTATTTTAGAAAAATATATGTTCTATATTTTATTTTAGAGGAAAACTATTCACTTAGTATATTCTTTGTGTTAATTGTTTATTTAAAGGATGCTTTATATTTATTGTTGTTAAATAGTTTCAATAGATATCATATAGACTCAAAATAATATTTTAAACATAATAATAAATATAATTATATGAATAAAATTAAATAATCTATAAACAATAAATGATCCGTTCATTTAAAAAAAATAAATGACCAATTTAATTATTAAATATTTTTAAATATTATTTTTATACTTAACAATAAAAATTTAGTTACAAGATAAAAATAAAAACTTTATTTTTTATTATCTATCTTGTAGGTAGCAGGTCATCTAGTTAACTTTAGATCTAATGGTTTATAATTAAATATTTTAAATCTAATGGTAGATAAGAATTCCGTATAAAGTTTAATTTCTGCACTGTAGTCCTATCCTTAAAATTTTATATATTAGGGAAAATTTTTCAAAAAGTTAAAAATAATTAAAGCAATAAAAAAAAACTACTTCCTCAATCCTATTTTATTTGCAAGGTTTGACAAAACACAAATATTAAGGATTTAGTTAACAAAAGTTATTTTACCGTTCTTTTATCTTAATTCATTAAGATATTAATAAAAAATTTCATTTAATGAACAGTCATAAATGTTATCATGGAAGAAATAATTATTTACACATCTAAATTTAAAAATACTTTGAAACATAAAAAAAAAAACAACAAACAAATAAAATAGGACTAAAGGAGTACTTTGTATTTGGATATTTGGTGAAGGAAAAAATAACGAAAAGTTGAGAAGGTTATAAAAAATGACAATTTAAAATGTATCGTTTTTTTTAAACAATTTTTTTTAATTAAATGGTTTTTTATTAATTAAAATTATGAAAAGTTATTATTTTATTGTTTATGGCATAAAATTGGGGGATGTTGCTCATCTTTTATGAAGTCGGGTGGTAACTAAAAAAAATTTGATTTTTGTACAAATTGAACATTCCAAATATGACTCCTATAAATTTATTGCGTTATTCTATTGAAGTAAGAAAGGGTGTTTGAGTAAATTTCTTTGAGCCATGTACCTGCAGTAGTCATTCTGTTGCATGGTAGTACTTTTGCTCTCCACGCGGCTCATGAACCGTTAGCAATCATACACTGGCTCCGTGTATAACAGGCCTGCCACCTTCGTGTGCACTTTGCAGTGCCAGAACTTCTCGTCACTCACTCTCAGTGGAGCCTTGTTTCTTGTTTCTCAAGGTAATTACTCCAAACTTTTACTCCTTTGGTTGTGAGCATAAAAACCAGTTTTTTTATGCTCATCCTTGATTCGTGTTATTGTTGGTGTGTTCATTCTTTTTTCAACAGAAGAAAATGGCGGAACCTGGCGTTTTATGTTACTCTGCTTCATTCTAGATTCGCAAAATGTCGCTGGCTAAGATTAGCAACAACATGCTAAAAGAAGACCAGTTGAGGTCAATTTCAACCGATCCCAGGCATTGCCTTTACGTGTTAACTGGTGAGTTATTATTATCATTACTATAGTCGTAGCCCTGGAGGATGGTTTAATTAGATCTACGGAGGCCCGAGCTTGGATTGCATTATTGTTGGTGTTTAGTTTGATAATTTTTGAGGCCTATAAACTTTTCCTTGGCTAGATCAGATTCAATCTTGAGTCAGACTGGATGACTTTACCCACCCTATTTTGCACTGTGCTGTTCAGGTTTGTCTTCAATCTAATAAGTCATTCAGTACTTTTGAGGAATTATATATGTTTGAACTAAGGTTGTTTTATATATGCGTATTAACAAATTCACATTCTACAATAAATTTGACATGTTGGCAATTAAGGAGGCCAATTATCCCCGCATGTACATGTTAATTACAATTAAGCATGTATATAAAATTAAGTACTAACATCTAGCTAGCATTTGGCCAGGGTATAAGCAAGCAATAGAACCATATAATTAAGGAATTTTAAAGTAAGAAGTGCAATAAATAATTTCAGTGATAGTCATATTAAACTAACTGTATTTGTGCATGCAATTAATATATTGGGATAAACAAAGACCTCCACAGAAGATCTGAATTTCGTCATATTATGGATTGTTGTTTTAGGGAACTAGAAATTTCATTCATGGTGGATAACGGGGGTGAAAGGCTTACTTAATTAGACATCTTCACATGCTATACCATTTCTTAAAATTTCAATTTCGGATTTGTAGTTCAAGATAATTTTCGTTATCAATCTCCTTCATCCCCTTAAATAATAATTTTTATGGAGAAGAGGTTTTAAACCTCCTCACCTCAAATCAAATAACACCTGATTGGTTAGTTAATTATGTATTAATATTAGTGAAATTTCTGTATATCTGGATACTTATATTGAAGTGTTTTACTGTTTGTTTTATCTTCCTTTATGATATATTGTGGCCATTTTATTTGGTACTGACTATCATCTTGTCCAGGTATTATACCTGGAGGGACCAATTCCTGATTCTATTCAAGAAAACGAGAATGCTGGGGAGTCCATAGCCGAAACATTTGCGTATTTTCCTCGATTGAATTCTAAGAACCTTGTGGGTGCTCGAATTGTGCATCTGTTTACAGCAGAGGTAATCCCTGTGCATGGCTCAAAGGTTCAGAATCCAACAAAAGTTTGGCATGTAACATGCCCTTTTCATTCTAATAATATATATTCAGGATGGATATGGCTCGACATCATTGGATGTGTTGACAAGGTAATAAATATATTTATTTCGGTTCCCCATCAATCCAAACAGAAGTTATCATACATTCGTTTGCCGTTTGAAATCAAGTTGATCTCAACATACAGGTCAATGAATACATGAAAATAATGATATGATAGTGGCATACATATATAATATAGGATAAGAGGGTCTATAATTTGTATATTTGAAATATATCTTACTACGAATATATTTCATATTTCGCCAATCCATTTGCAAACCATCTACTTGTTATCAATTAAAGAATTAATCAAACAGGGACAGGTAACACACCTTAGTTTACATAATCCTTGCACTAGCAATTAGTTTATTTTACGGTTATGCACTGAGGAGCTTATTAACTCATTGCTGACGTCATCTGCAAAGAGAATAAATATATTGCCATGTATCCCTATTCTGAGAATCGATTCTGTCATTTCTGATAGAATATGTAATATTATATTGGTATAATTAGTTTGATCTGATATAGATTAGTTTCCTAATCGTATATAGTTAGGGTATTGAGCTGTATGCCTATATATAGGAAAATCATTGGACAATATTGACAGGGAATACATCTCCTTTCATGGTATCAGAGCCGTGAAAGATACCTATCTTCTATCAATTTCATTTATCGGTCTCCTGATACATGGTTTCTTTGTTGCAGATTTTACAGTGGAACAGCAGCCACTAATTCCGTAGAATTGGTTATTCCTTTAAACTCCTTTCCAATATATCCGTATGATCTGAATTCTCCTTTATAAGATGTAATTGCTCAATCAAATTTTTAACTGATCTTTTGAGGATCCACTTGTCAGTCCAAGGAAGAAATGGATAAAGTTACATTGTCTAGGGTCCTACATCGACTTGAGTGTTAATGCTGTTACCCGCTGGGAAGGATTCAGTTTTTGAAAGAATGTATGCTGTAACACTATTGCTGTCACATTAGCTAATATTTTGATTAGTTTCGTTTTTGTTATTATCAAATCTACATTTTAACTGAAAAATCTAGAGTTTGATGAGTGAATGGTGTAGCATGCTTTAAGCATTAATTTAGAGAAACATGTTCCTTAAATTAAGGAAGTTAGGTGTTGATAGTAAAAGAAAGTTTCTTTTGTAAACTGATGTATAAATAATTTGATCAATGAATATGAAAAACAGCTCCTCTTTATTTAGCTTTATGCGTGTGTGTTGCTTTCACATTCCGTCAAGTGGTATCAAAGCTATCTCTGATCTTTGAGAAGCATGAATAGTGAGAAACTGAGGAGAGAAAACCAATCAGGTTCCCTTTCACAAACCAAACATGTTTCAACCTTGTTATGGCTTCAAATAGTTTTGGAACTGGTCCGCCACCAGTGTTTGATGGTCAGAATTATCAACTTTAGGCTGTAAAAATGAAGACCTATTTAAGAGGCCTTAATCTCTGGGAAGTAGTGGAGAAAGGAAATGATCCTCCACCATTAAGAGTCAATCCCACTTTGAATGAAATCAAGCACCATTCAGAAGAAAGCACTAAAAAGTATAATTTCTTGTCACTCATCCATACTACTGTGACAGAAATAATTTTCACAAGAATTATGGCTTGTGAAATTGGCAAAGAAGCATAGGATAGATTGAAAGATGAGTTCCAAGGGAGTGAAAAAACCAAGCATATGCAAGTTTTAAACTTGAGAAGAGAATATGAGATGCTGAAAATGAAGGAAAATGAGTCTGTAAAAGAATATGCCGATAGACTCATGAAAATAGTAAATCAAATCAAATTGCTTGGGGAAGATCTACCGAAGAATAGGGTGGTTGAAAAGGTTTTAGTGAGTTTGCCAGAAAAATTTGAGTCAAAGATCTCCTCTTTGGAGGACTCAAAAGACTTATTTCAGATATCTTTAGTTGAGTTGGTGAATTCTCTGCAAGTTGTAGAGCAAAGAAAAGGCTTACAGAATTGAGGATTCAAGTGAAAGTGCATTATTTGTTAGTCAAAAAGGCAAATTTCAGTCAAGTGGAAGAGGAAAGAAGCCTGCTGGTGATAGAAAGGAAAAAGAGAAGGGGGATTATCAAAGCATTAAAGCCAAAAGTAGAAAATGGAAGAATCAGGCATGTTCACATTGTAACAAAAAGGGACATACCGAACATTATTGTTGGTATAGACCTGGAGTGCAATGCAGGTCATGCAAGCAGTTTGGCCATGTTGAAAAAGTTTGCAAGGCAAAAAACGACCTACAATCTCAATAAGCTCAAGTTGTTGAAGCATCTGAAATGAAGGACGAAAGTTGTTTTATGGCTATCAAAGATAAGGGCAGCTATGAAACACAAAATCTAGAAACTTGGTTAATTGATAGCGGGTGCACCTATCACCTGACTTCTAATGCAACATTATTCACAAACTTAGACAAAACTTATTCATCAAGGGTGAGAAAGGTATCCTCCTTGTTTTCCTCTTTCAAGGAAGATTCCCCTTCTTCAGTCTTTTTTGCAGGATCCTTTTCTTCAACATCCTCAAGAACTGGTGGTATCTCTTCAATTGAAAATTCCTCAAAGTAGAACTTTGCATCAACAAAGTATGATTCAACTTCAGTAAACGGTTTCGAATCAGCTACGATTGTTCTTATCTTTTCATCTTTTGAATACTTGAAGCATTGATGGTCAGTTGATGGCAGCACCTTATTCCTATGAATCCATGGACGCCCCAACAGTATATTGTAAGTTGTTCTTGCATCAATCACATGCAGAAGAACATTTGACTCCATTTCATCAATATGCAACTGGAGCTGAATTCTACTAACAGCCCTTTACCTATTCTGATTGAAACCATGTATCATTAATCGACTTTGTTTTAGTTCATCCATGGGTATGCCCAGTTCCTTAAAGGTCTTGAGAGGCATAATGTTGACGGCTGAATTTGGATCAAGCAAGATTCGATTTATCCTCCTCTCATAGATATAACCTGCAACAAATAGAGGACGATTATGTGGCTTATCACTAGGCACTCGATCTTCATTAGTAAAGGTGATTTTCTCCACAGTAGTATAGTAGGCCTTTACCTCATGAATCTCTTCATCACTATCTTGTTTTAGCTCTCCTTCAAGATGACAGTATGGAAAAGAAATTTTTGCAGCCATTAACTCTTTCGGCATGTATTCTGCCAAAGTGATTGGTTGCTTAGGCTTTTGCTTTACAGAGTGTTCTACCCGTGATTAGAAAATCCCTTTTGGCTTTCGAGACTTCGCTTGAGTTTTTGAGGAAGCTATTCGTGTTGACTTGACAAGTTTCTTTAATAGCTTATTCCTCTTTAGAGCCTCCTTAGATTGAAGTAGGTTTCTCCTTTTACTTCTTTTGCGTGTAACCCAAGTCCATCCTTCATCTTTAAACTGGTTTTCAGCAAGCTCATTGCCCCCAGTAGTGCTCTCATCTCCTTGTAGCAAACTGAATCCATTTGGCAGAAAAGCTTGGTTTGGAGCAGACACCTCAACTTGAATCGAGTCTAAAGAGCCAAACCTTATTATTTCTTTTCTTATTGAGATTGGCGATTCACCAATTGCTATTGTTACCATGTTAGCAGTCGCTTCCTCCTCATCGAAAGTGATGACACCACTCCTCTGAAGCTCCAAGATTTTATCCTTCAAGACAAAGCACTTGCCAACTGGATGACTAATCAGTCTATGATACTTGCAGTAATTTGGATCATCCACCCGATTTGCTTCCTCTAGGTGCTTCATCTCTGGCAATTGGATGAGTTTAGCTTTAAGCAATTCATCTAGCATGTCTGAAACATCAGAATCGGAAAAGGGATAGCTCTTTTCTTGCCTTTCTTCAATGTAACCTTCTTTCTTTCTACAAGTTGAAGAGGAGTAGCCTTTGTATGCTGCTTGCTTTCAACCTTAGGCTGTAACTTGATTGGCTTTGTTGTTACAGCCATAGATTGCTTTCCCTCTAATTTAGCAAGTGTTTTAGTGACTTTTCATGCCTTTGTCTTATCTTTTCACTTTCTTGGCTCTTGAACTGAGAAATTTTGATTCCCATGATCATAAATGCTAAGTTCCATATCATGAGCCCAAGTAGCCAATTCTTCAAATTTATAAGGCTTGATCCCCTGCAAGATGTAGAACAAGCCTCAATACATGCCCTTGATGCACATATGAATTGCCGAAGACTCAGACAATCGATCCTTGCAGTTCAAACTGAGACTTCTCCATCTTTCGATGTAGTCAATCACAGATTCCTCCTTCCACTGGCAGGTAGCTGTGAGTTCAATCATGCTTACTATGTGTTTGGTGCTGTAAATGTGATTGAGGAAATCCTGCTCTATTTGTTCCAAACTATCAATGGAACCCGGCTTGAGATCTGTAAAGCAATCGAAGGCATTTCCTTTCAGGGACCGAACAAACTGTTTGACGAGCAGATCGCCGTCTGTGCCAGCATTGTTGCAAGTTTCTACAAAGTGGGCTACATGCTGTCTTGGATTCCCCTTTCCATCAAATTGTTGAAACTTGTGAGGTTAGTAATTTGATGGCATCCTCAAAGTGTACGGCTTTGAGTAAGTGTATGAAGGCTACATCGTCGTCTCCAATTGATCTTTCAGGGCTTCTTTAATCAGCTCCTTTAGCTGAACAATCGAGATTGAGCTGTCAGTAGCAAGTTTGACACCCTTTTCTGTAGTCTCCCCGGATGGCATCTCTTTTGGTGGTGGGATGAACCCCTTTGATGCAGACTCATCTTTTTCGAACATCTGACTTTTCCAGTCATGCTATCCAATCTGTTCATGAGATAGGCAATTTGGTATTCATTCTCTTGAAGAGCATGACTGAGAGCTTCTAGTTCCAACTTCAAAGCATCCAATTCTTCTGCTGATGTAGCTCCAGTTATCATAACAGACATGACATCAGAAGAGTTTGCTGCTGAAGTAGTCGATCACTTTTGGGAAGCACCTTTCTCAGTTGACTCCACCTAAAATGGCAAGGCAACAATAGTTTGTTGAGGAAGATGGGTCGTCTTCGCATAAATTTTTGTGGCAGACTTCATCTTGATATTTGCATCAGGACTCGAATTGGCAGTGGATCTGGCACTGAGGACACTTGAAGCGCCAGTTTGTGCGACCTTCGAGGTGACAATGATCTTTCTTGGTGCCATAGAATCTTTCAGCTGATTTTGTCAAAACTCCAAGAATTGCAAAGCGAAGAGATGAGAGGTAGAGATGTCCCACTAGGCGTGCCAGAAATCTGTAGATATAAAATTTGTTCCTGAAATTAAAAAGTAAAAAAATTACAAAATACAAACTGCATTTGTGATGTAGTGGATATAATCTCTAGTGAAATCTTCTATTGCAATGAAGATTATCCTTTGATTCTTCTCCTTGTCGGGAGGGCAATTCAAGGGTCGAAAGACTTGACCTTGAACACAATTCAACGGCCGAAAAGATTTGACGTTGAATTGATGAAGAACGAGTATTTGATAATTCAAGGGCCGTGAAGACTTGATATTGAATTGACGTAGAATTTTGATTCTTTGGACTTGAGAGAGAACTTTTGAGTCTTGAGTTCGGCATAGTTTCGAAGCTTTTTTTTTGTCTTTTTCTCTACCCGTCTATGTGTGTCCATATATGAAGAGAGACCTCCTATTTGTAGATATTTGAGGGGGTCCTCTTGCCAAAAGATGTAATTTTATTTGTCTTTACTACATTATTTATTTATGCAGTAAATAGTATTTATCTAATAATTTTATTTAATAACCACTTAAATATTTTGATCGATTATTAAAATAAATTATTTAATTTAACTAATTAATAATTTAATTGACTAATTAAAATAATTAAGTTAATAATTAAATTAATTTAAATAAAATTTAGGTGTCTAGAGAAATATATTCACCTGTGACGTTTAAACCATTACATGATTATGAACTGGAGATTTCTGGAAATTACGAGAGTTGCTCTATCCCTAACCTTGCAGAGTGCAAGTCTTATTCTAACCAAAATTTCTTTCTGTTATCTTCCTTCCTCACTGCATAACAATTGAAAATTGATTAGTAGTTACAATGTGTCAGACTCCAGGATCATATTCGTAAGACAACTGTCTTTACATTTGCGCACCTTGGATCATGAGGTTGCCCTGAGGTCAGTACTGGGAAACTCTCTTTAATGTTAAACTAATTTCCCAAAGTCGATTGAGCATTCAGAAAGTTGTTATTCTAATATACTGTTGAATCTTTGAGATGTCTATGCTACTAGGCAGTTTATTTTATTTATTCTAAGCTAAACATTTTGTAGTTATTCAAATAATCAAGTTTTACTTTTTATTTTTTTTAAAGGAATGTTTCAAAAAAATTACTTCTAGATAAAGTTGTTGTTTGTTCTCGTAGTGGGTATTAACTAAAAATCCTACTACCTTTCTCAAGCTTGCTTTGCCATTTCTTTCAACAAAAACAGGTTACTTGAAAGCTTTTCTAGAATGATCCATGCCAAGAAACTGCCTTGTGTGAACAAACTGTGGGAAGGAAGAGACCAAGAAAGAGTTGATGATTTTATTAGGTTTCCAGGGAAACTAGAGAAACTGGAAGTAAGTAGCATAGATGGTAAATAAATCATAGACTGAAATATTAATCACCCATTTCTTACATATGGATGATGTAAATGGGATTTGGATAACCAAATTATCAAAAGGAAAAAAGAAAGATCTCTAGGAAAAAGTTTCAATGCTGTTTGTGGACATGTATGAATCCAAACAAGCTAAACATCTATACATGGTCATCTTCCCATAAGTGATATCTAACTGAAATCTACCATCCATTTTTTGTAGCTAGTCACGGACTTCATGTGCGACCTCGCTTCGAATTATTTTACTGGGAAATTGCCAATTGAATTGTCGGGTGATGAACAAGCCTGTTTGCTTTCTGTGTTGCAAAATCAGGTTGACCCATTTCAGGTATATCTAATTGTCCTCATCAATTTTGCATTCTAAAATCTAAAAACCTGAAAATTAAAAAGGTGCGAACGTTAACTATCAATTGTTAAGCAGGATAGTAATGCAAGGTCCAGGCTGAGGAATGTTTTTGGGAAAGTTACTGACTTGTACAACACTTTGTCACCAGAGGTATATCCCACCTCTTTCGTCTTCGCTTGAGTGAGATTTTATCTCTTTTATTAAGAAATTCACATTTGTAATATTTCATACTATGCGCAGGTGGTAGATGATCCCCATGAAAAACAAAAGGCAAAAGTCTAATTAGCAGCAAACTTTCTGATCCAATGGCATCCATATTCACGAACTTAGTTGTGTTCTGGTGATTTGGTGGCTGGTTGCCTGTTTCGTAAAATGGCAGTGTTCTTTTATCTCTTTCATTTTAGTTTCTTTCGATATCCAATAGTAGCCAATGGCTAGTGCAACTCAACATCAGTGCACTAAATCGGTGAAGCAATGGTCATTAATTAAATGACTCGTAGAAATTAAATTTGATTTCTTAATATCAAGAGTTGATTGCAAGTTTCTTCACAGGCCATTAACTCTTTAACAGTAGTGTTTTCTTGTTTTTGGATCCCACAAATTCAGCTTGTAAAGTATGAATAAATGCCCACATGAAAGCATATCCATTACAAAGCCGGTTGTCAAAACCTTTCAAAAGTCTTTTGCACACTACTATTTCAATATTTTCCCTGCCACTCCCTAGATCAAAGAATAAATTTTGAAAGGTAATTCTATAAATAATCGGTAACCGACTGAAACATATTATTTAAATTTTTTGAATCAAAATGTTACATATGCTTAAGCATCAAAGAATAAAACACAATGTCTATCAAGTAATGATTTGATTTTCATCAAATTTTTTTTTAAAAAAAAAAGAATAAAGCACAATAAAAAAAAGTTTCATTATTTATAACTACGTACTGAAATGTTGCATTATTAATAAATATGATAGAACGACATGCTAATTAGAGTAAGCCTCAAGACTATTGTAAGATTTCCCCATAAAGTTAGCTGCCCAGGACTTCATGACACCTGCCTACCGCCGGTCTCCAGCCAAAATACTCTGGTTGCTCTGTTTTTCTTAAATTTCTTAATAAACATAAAAATGTAGCAAGTATCTATTCTAGGGCGAAAAATAGTAAGCTAATAGCTGCAAATACAATCTACGTATCCTAATTAAATAAAAAACCCCAGAACCTAAATTCAATTTTTAATTACAACCTACCTCTGATCTCAGGTCAAATGCTCTTCCATGATACTTTCTAAGGAGCAAAGTCTCTATATCATTTTTCTCTTTTGACCTTTATGAGTTTTTTCAACTTGCAAAGTTTTATCCATCTAAATTTTCTTCGATGGCTCTAATTAAACTTCAATCTCAGCTTGAAAACTTTGTCTTTGATCTGTGTATGGATGTGAATTTTTCTAAAGTGATTGGAATTGGAAGTCTTGCTAAGAAGATGGATGCTATAAGAAAGCATATTGTTTTTCCTTTAATGTATTTGTTAATCAAATTATAATTAATTTTATCAGTTGCTACAACTATAGTGGAGAGAGCTTTTTCTGCAATGAAAACTATTAAAAGCTCACTTCATAATAGAATAGGAGATGATCTATTGAATGATTGTTTGGTGACTTATATTGAAAGAGATGTATTTGCAAGTATTGACAACGAAGTCATTATTAATATATTTTAGTCAATGAAAAAGAGGCGAAAATTATTATAATTTAATTGTATTAGTTTTTTATATGAGTAATTCTTGTTATTTATATTTATTTTATTGGACCCCGCCATTGAATTTCCTGGGTACGTCCTTGCTTAGGTCGGGTCCTCACAATAAGTGATTATGAATGAACATACACAAATTCATTTGGGTAAAGCTCTAGCTTTATTCTTAGGTTTTGCGGTTATTTTCGGCGATTTCTAAACTTAAAAGCGCACATTTTATTATCTCTTATACTTAAAAATATAGGAGATAAGATAGTTAATTTTGACAAAATATAATGATAAAATCATGATTTTCTTAGAATATATTATTAAAAAGAATAAAACTCAATTTGCCCTGGAAACTTGAAAGCAATATTCAATTTATCCAGAAATCAACTTCTTGTTCAATTTACCCCACTCAACTTATGCCAAAAGAATAAAAAGCCTAGTTTATTACTCAAAAGGAGTTTAATTTAAATCAAAATGTAATAAAAAAAATAATAATAAATATTTTTGAAACCAAATATTTATATAATCAAATATTTTTCTAATTCTATAATAATTTTTTTGAATCAAGCATTTTGCTTAATTATTTTTCAAATCAAAGATAAGAAACTATCATTTTGTATGTATTTTACACAATTGGAGATTTTACAATTATATGTATGTATTTATTATAAACTTATACTCAAATAAATTAAAATGATATTACCTTATTATATACTCCTTTCCGTCCCATTTTATTTATACGGTATGACAAAACACACATATTAAAAATTTAGTCAATAAAAATTATTTTATCTTTTTTAGCCTTAATTTATTGAAAATATTAATAAAAGTCCCTCATTTAATAAAAGATCATAAAATTATCATAGAAAAAATAACTATTTATATATTTAAATTTATAAACTTTATAAGCATTTTGAGATAAAAAAATAAATAACAAGCAAATAAAACAAAAGATAAAGAGTTTTAAAAATAGTTTATAAAGTTACAGTATTCATTATACTATATTAATTGGGCAAAATTAATTTAAAGTTTATTTGCAATTAGTTGAATTAAATTTCTAAATGAGTGACGTTGCAACATATAATAAAAACATTTATGAAGACGACAATATTCTGACGCTCATATGTTGTGAAACACAACAAAGAATCCAAAGGCCAACACTATCTCTGTTTTATTTTACTTATCACATTTGAAATATTATATTTTTTAAAAAAATTATTAAATTTATCTAAATTATAATAAATTATTAGGTAAATCAATTATATTATTTTTTATTTAATATTAATTTTTTAAGAAAAATATTAAATTTTTTTGAATATTGACAACAAGTAATGATTTTCTAAAAATAAAATGACAGTCATAACGAATAAAATCTATTTTTATAACACATCCAACTTAATTCCACCCATAAAAATTACAAAACAATAACCTAAACTAATATTTTACGTTTAAAATAACTAAATTTTATTATTTTATTTGGATTTTGTGAATTTAAATTTTTAACTAATATTAGTTAAGGTGTTATTAAATAGCGATTTTTTAGTTAACCTAATAATAAAAGAGAGTATAAATGAATGAAAATAATATTTTTATTTATTAAATTGTATATAATTTAAAATTACAGTGCTATTGTAACTAAAGTCAAAATTTAGAATATTAGGAGAAAAAAAGTTAATTGTAGAGAACTTTTTATTTTATTTATTTTTTTTAAAGGGGCCCATATAGATCTAAAGCGTGTTTTATTATGATTCAAAATAAAAATGCAATGAGTTTTGATTTGGATTTTACAGAAATAAATAAATAAACAAACGGATTGACAATTTAAAATATTTAATGCATGAAAATGATAGTGTGATGAGCCTATTTTAGCATGTCATAAATATTAAAAGTTAAAACTTCGATCGTACCAAATTGTTTTTATTTTTGGGTGATGCTGATTCAGGATTAATTGTACCCAAAATGTCTATATTGCCCTAAATGCAATAGGTGTGGTTTCAATATTCTCCTCACTGGTGGTCATGAAAGAATGAAAATTTGAATTTTAAAATTCCATTCTATTTCCTCATTAAATACCCTACACAAAGCATTTAAGAGGTGAGAATAACAATTAACATGCAAAGGCTTTTAGAGTTCTTTTTATCTTTAATTTATATATATATATATATATATATTATTTTTTTTTAAGATAACGAATTGTAACAGACTGATTTTCTTTTAGTTTCGGTAATAGTAATTTACCGGTCTGTGAATAGTACCATCGGTCCGGGACTTGGTATTATTTTAGTCCGGAAAAATTATAGTGCATAGTTAATATTTTCTTTACTATTTTTGGAGCATGTTTGCATGATTTAGGCGGGTAGGAAATATTTCATAAATATTTTT
>CANUEP010023037.1:0-26629 GCA_947857235.1 Jatropha podagrica
TTGGCAAACAAATTGCCTAAAGCTTTTGGCTAAAATCAAATCGCCTAAAATCAATCCTTTTGGCGACTCACACATTAAGTGCATTTCTACCTTTTACATACGCATTACGCATATGTGTGCCGGGGGTAGGGGTTCACACATATTAGGATTCAACTTCCTTTAATGCTAAATGGATGGCTTAATGTTGTCCTCAAGGAGGATTCTATGCATACAAATCGAAGGACTGATTCCCCTCAAGTCATGGATATTGTATCCAATTATATTTTTGTAATCTCTCAACATTCTAAGGGTCCTTTCCTCCTCTAACTCACTCAATGATGTATTAACAATGACAGGATAAGTAGAGTTAGGGCCAAGAAATGTTTACCTTAGATTTGATAGCAACTGCTTGAGTTCCACTTTTGGTGCATCCTCTTCCTTAAGTGTTGAGGAAGAAGGTTTAGGTCTTTTATCCTCCTGATCCCTTAATTGTTCAACCTTGCATTTCAAACTAGGGAAGATTTTCTTTCCAACCTCTAAATAACTTTCCATTTTCAAAGCCTCATCACATTACTCTAAGTCTTCTTTTGAACCTACTAAGCAAGTGTGAAGAGGATCATTGGACTTTTCCTTACCCGCTATTTCTTCTATTAGCTCTTGAACCACATCCACTCTAAAACATTAATGAACTTGGGCTGGTTGATTTGAAGAGATCAAAAACCAGTTTCTCACCATTCTTCACATATATGAGGGGCCTTGGCTATTGCTAGAAAAGTCCTTCGCTATATGATAGGGATATGCCTATCCTCATCCATGTCAAGAACCACAAAGTCTACTGGTATGAAGAACTTGCCAACCTTTGCCAACACATCCTCAACAACCCCTAGAACATATTTAAAAATCTATCTGCTTACTGTAAAATCATTGTCTTAGGCTTCAGCTCCCTAATGAATTGAATCACACATTAAAATGGAAAAAACTAATTATTAAAGTCGCCTTTTAATGGAATGACCTGGAGAGTTGGAAGAACTCTAGGGTTAAGCGTGCTCCCTTAAGCAAAATCTTAGGATGGGTGACCTTTTAAGAAGTTTCTCAAACCGTGAAGATTTTGTCAATCCAGGATGGGGTGTGGAATTGGCTTGATCCAAATTGGACAACTCCTGTGGTGATTGGAGTTAAGGCACGACAAATGGTAATAGGTCTTATTTTTATAGTGTTTTTAATATAGTTTGTATTAGGATCAATCACATGGTTGTCCTAATTGGGAAGAAATATAAGGCCCAATCAGTTTCCTATTTCCAAAAGATTTCTTCCTCAATAGAGAATAGCTTTCCTAAGGAGACCCAAAGATATTCTACACAGTCTATATAAAGAGAGAGAGACTAGCCATAATCTAGGAGATTAATTGTATATAATCTTTTGTTGTATTATTATTTACTCTACATAGTTTCTTTATTTAAGGCTTCAAGTATTCAAGTTAGTGTTAAGATTCAAGGAAACCACTCAAGCCAATCATTGACTAGTTTTTATTTCTAAACTTTTTCTTGTTTTTTTTTCATTATGGGATTATTTCTAAATTTAATTGAGTTTAATTTACTTACTATGTCAAACTAAATCTTTTTACAAGGGATTTGATGTAGCTTAAATTTGATTCCAATTTGTAATATTAGATTTGATTTTCTTTATTCAAATAAAATTTATTATAGATCTTAATGCTCCCAGATAGAATTTCTCCCCTTGATTGATTTATTTCATTAATCATTGTCAAGAGGAGGCTTTTTGATATGAACAGAGTAATAAATTTCATAGGAACTGATGCGAGAGCTAGATGGTTTGACTCATGGGAGGTTTTCATAAAATTAAAGGTCTCAATTTGTGAAATCTAGAAAAATCATAAAACTTAATGATTTAATCTATATTTGGTTTTGCCACTGAGAGATGGGTAATTGAATGTTAAAATAGCTAATAAAACATCAAGAGATCTTATTAGGGATTTTAGGGCTATTTCTATTTCTTGAATAATTAAAATTGATTATCAAATTGATAAGATAAATTAGATAGGATTAAATGAAGTCAAAATCTCTAGTAACCTTTAAACCTTGATTTCTTTTCAACAATTACTTGCTTTATCTCTTATTCATTGCTCTGTTTTTATTTCTTTTATTTTTATAGTTATTCTTCTTATTGTCATTTAGATAATAGTAAGTTAATATAATTTTAGTATTTGTTATACAAGCTCTCTAGGATGATACACTACTCACTCTTTATTACTTGTTTGCGATTTTGTGCAATTGGTATAACCTCTAGTAGATATATGATGTGAGAACGAACCATGCAGAAGCTGGTAGACCTGTGACTCTTGATCCAGCTATGCAATCCAAAGAAGGTGGGTAGAGAAAAGCTCATGACAGGCTTCTAAGATGGTAAGACTAGCTAGGGTAGAGGAATCCGAAGCACAAGAATGGATTGAGTCATATATTGAAATGAGGAAAACTAATTATCAGATATGCCTTTCAGTAAAATGGCCTAAAGAGTTGGAAGAACTTCGGAGTGAAGGGTGCTTGCTTAAGAGAAATCTTAATATGGGCGACCTCTTGGTAAATTCCTCATTTCATTAAGATCATTGCCTATGAGAGGATACATTTTCCCAACTAACTGAAAGGTCATTCTCTTATAATCATCCCTATTGATATGAAGAGTAGAAAGAAACTTCAAAACAAACTCATCAAAATCTTAATAGTTTCATACTTCCAAATTTCGTTAAACCAACTCTATCCAAATAGTCATCATAATCTATTGAAAACCTCGAGAAATAAGAATGGCATATATATTAAGATCTTTGTAAACGAATGGAGGATTGGAAAAAAAAGAGCCTTTGATAGGTTTTCGATTATGTTTTAAAGGGTTTATGGTGCATAACAATGTTAATTGAAAACTTGGAAAGTTTGAGAACAGAGAGGGAAAAAATGGCTTAGCTAAGAAATAGAGATCTATATGCAAAAAGTAGGGTTACAAAAATCAAAGAAAAGAAAATGTATTTAAATAGAAAATTGATTGGACACGCATGCGGTTGAATGGAACATGGATGTGTCGATAATAGAATTACATTTCATTTAGATTAACAATTCATATGAGTCAAAATTCTCTACACACCCGTGTCAAATAAACAAAATTGGAAATTTTCTATTATCCGCCGAATTTGAGATAGAAAGTGGTGTTGCTGCATGATTTTTAGTTTAACATAATTTAAACATTTCTTCCTTCATTGAGATAAAGATGAATAACTTAAATTAAATAAATCATTCAAAAAGGAAAATTTATTTGAAGCAATAATTTATTTATAACAAATTAAATGATGTATATATCAAAAAGTGCTTCTTCAATGTCTTAAGATAAGCATCACTTACCTTGCTTCACTAATGGAATAGGATGCTTCCACAAGCATCCTTTGGCTATGTCTCCTTGAATTTGTTTTTTCTTGCTTCATAAATCAAGTTTGTTGTCTTTGTCATAGTTGTGCTCCAATTGAATTCAAAAGCTCATTGTTTCCATTTGCTCTTCTCTTCTCCTTTCAAATTCTAGAAGAAATTTTTTATTTCTTTTGAAGGATCATTAAGCCCAACCTTATTTTACTGCATTTTTATATACTCATTTGCACACTAATGATTAGTACACTTCTTATAGAAATTTACTTCTTTTTTTTCTTCAATCATAGAAAACAAAACTATTTTGTTGAAAACTGTCATAGTAAACAAACATTTTTCACATATATAATATATAGTATTTGTGATAGCCATAATGGTCTACCAAGAAGGGTAGCTTGATTATTAGGCTTATTTGGATATTCCTTATATTAATAATGATAAAATCAATTGGATCTATCCTTCTTGGTAGGGGTGGCCACAGTTTCAGAACCGCCGGGTTCAGTTCTAAAATCGATGGTTCTGGTTCCAAAAAATTTAAAATCAGAATTGAACCGAAAATTGACGGTTCTGATTATGGTTTGGAACCGAACGGTTACGGTTCCGATTTCAATTCTTTAACGATTCTAAATTGATAATTTCGGCCGGTTCTCCAATTAATTTTTCGGCAAATCGTATAATTATAAAATCAAAATTTAGGGAACATTTTTTTTTGTTGAAATTTTAAAATTTAAATATTTATGAAATAATTTTAAAAAAAAAAACTTAAAGAAAAAATGAAAAAGGCTTAACTTAGTTTATTTGTTTTAAAAAAAGGCTTGTACTTTTTTTTTTTTAGAAAAAGGGCTCGAAATTGATTTTTTTTTTTTTTTGGAAAAAGCTTGAACTTAATTTTTTTTTAAATGAAAAAGAATGTTTATAGTAAATTAAAAAATTAATTTTCTATAAATACCCTTAAATTAGGAGAGTTAATTTGAGAATTTTATAAAAATATTTGAAAAAATAAAAATAATATTGAAAATGGGTGAAATTGCCGGTTCGAACCATTGGAACTGCTAGTTCTAACCGATTGAAAAAACCACTGGTTCCAATTGGTTCTTTGAACCACTGGTTCACGGTTCCTCAAAAGTTAAAATCGAAACTGAACCGAAGATCCTCAATTCCAATTTCAGTTTGGACCGGTTTCGATTCCTCATGGTTCTGGTTTCAGTTCCTACCAATTTCGAACTGGCAGTTTCGATTTCAAAAAATCGTAATATGACCACCCCTACTTCTTGGTAGACCATCTTCCTTTTTAAAATGTCTTCGACTATCCTTTTAGGATATCCAAGAATTCCATTTATAGGCTTTAAACTAATCTTTGTAGATCTCAATTCTCTTATATCCAATTGAGAAAACAAATGGAAAAGTTATCAAATTTACACTAGCCCCAAATGCATCATATATTTTCTTTTAACGTTATCTCCTAATTTCAAGTTTACAATAAAATTATCAAGATTTTATTAGTGGCACGCAATTGTTGTTGCAGAATCAAACTTGCAAATTTTGATATTAGAGTTCTTCCATTATAGCCAATTTTTTTGTTTTTAGAAATTAACCCACGAAGAAATTTGATGTAACTTGGTGAGTTATTGATTTCATTTAGAAAAGGAACATTAGTCTTAACATTGGAAAGAAAATTGCAATTTTTCTTAATTTTCAAAGTTGATTTTAAAATTGGCAGCTTATATGGATTAACCGATTTATGTAAAATAGAAAAATCAATTTCATTTTTAGGACTAGGCTCCAATATTGGTGGTAGTTGAACTTTTTTATTCTCGTCAATAGTTTTACTAGACAAAATATATTGTTCCATCCATGAATGCGCTTCTAAAGTCTATCCCTTAAGGAAAAAGAAAACTTGTTGCTTATTACAGAACCAGTGAAAGAAGGACGACTAAAATGATTTCGACCATTCAGAAGGCAAATGGATCCCCGACACAGAAGACATTTCCACCATTCATGATCTAACCATTGTTTACATTGAGAGACAACATCATTTCATATTTAAAAATTGTTAGATTAAAACCATTTAGAAAACAATTGTTCATCACACTCCAAACAGGTTGCATTTGGAAAACAGTTGTTCTAAATTCTGCATGAGTAAATGGTGCAATTAGAATAATATTTGCATTATCTGAAACATGGTATGGAATTAAATTATCAAGACCACCATTAGTATACTATGAAAATATATTTTGAAAGTAATTCAGCACAACAGATTAAATATTCTTTTTCTTTCTAATCCACGCACCATTAGTATTCTTCAAAGTAGAAATCTTACTATTTCTATGCCTATTCTTAGTTGAACCATGAAAATATTTCGAGTTTCAATCTCCATACCTTAAATAAAAATGTTTACCCTACTGGCAGCGACCCGAGCAAGAACTAGATTCCACTCGGCTCTAGGACGACTAAATTCACGATAAGATACAAGCAATCTGCCATTATCCTTAACCGAGCAAGAACTCTTTATTGCATTTTTTTTTTTTTTTCCGTAATCAGATCATCTGTGCCAGAAAAGAGCCATGTGTCCCGAAAAATAGAATGAAAATCAAGATCAAGCAACCGAGAGTTATCAAAATGGAACTGGTTTTGACGTGTGGAAGATGTCACAAGACAGGTTTCATTCAAAATAGGACAATGATCACTGATGAATTCTAATTGAGAAGCTTTGTCATATCTTAATTAGAAATTTAAAATTTTATCCGATTTTACTTAGAATTCTGTTATATATATGCATATATACATTCAAAGTCACTACAACGTTTATTTGTTTTGTTAAATAAATTTTGGTTTCATTGAATATCAAGAATTCATTATAAATCATTTTTTGGATTCACCATAAAGGAAGATTTGACTTTTTCCCTTAGTATTGGTAATTAATTTTTATTTTACTATCTAATATATGTCTAAATTTATATACTAAGTTGACTAAATTCAATACTTCTATATTGATTTTATATATGGATTTTTTTTTTTTTTGATTCTTTTATTGAATACGTGCTAAATATAATTTATAAGATATTATATAAAAATTCCAAAGCACTCTTTTCCACTTTGAGATTCTTTAAGTTAAGAAAGACATTCTCATAACTAATGGAATTGTTAAAAAAGTTAATATTTGAATTACCAACTTAATTACAAATTGTAAAAATTAATATTTTATAATTTACATTAAAAGAATAATATTTGAACTCAACTATAATTGTATATTATTATAATTAAATTACGACATCAAATGAATGATACTTTAACTCCATTAATCCATGATGACTAATATTTATATTCAATATTAAAATTTAAATAAAAAAAAAAGGAAAAAAAGACAAGTATTACTAAAAATTAATATTTAACCTACGAGTTGTTGCTCAATTAGACCACATACGTGGAAAGAACTCTCTAGTTCGATTCCACTAAACTCACCTTCAAACCCTAATCCGAATTAAACAGTCTTTAATAATATGATTCAGATACTGGTTCTCGATAGTAGGGTCCAAATACGAGTGGTTGACACCAAACAAAAATTAATATTTAAATTCAATTAGCAATCCTCATTTAAATTCAAATTTTATTACTAAAAAATATTAAATTGCAAGTACCAACAGTAAATATAAATAACGTATAAAGCACGTTTTAGAAAACTAGTTATTAAAGATGGTAATTCAGGCAGGGGCAATCTTGTAGGTGTTTTCCAACCCCATCAGACATTTTTTTTATCTCATTTTGGGTGCCATAGGAAGACGATACAGGCATCAAACGAAGAGCTACCATCCCTATATGTTATTTGACACCATTCTCAACGAAAATCGAAGGCAAACGGCATAGAAACAAGCATTTGACTTTTTTGTCCTACCCTAATCTTCATGTTCTGATTTGACGAGCATTTGGACTCCCGATCGTTGGATGATATCTTCCTCCATATGCAAACCATTGACAATAGGTCAAAAGCCAAACTCAAGAAGACAGAATAGAACAACAGAAAGAGTCGAGGATGATCACATTACCATGGCAATAATCAACAGAAAAATCATATATATTAATGGTATGGTTATGAATGGATGAAAAATTCATCGCCCATCAAAGTCAATACAAAAATACTTGCTACTAATTGGACGAAAATGGAGGCAAAGGCTTCTATCAGTGACTTTTATGTGTTTGTTGATGGAATATTGACAGATGAATATGGTGCAAGTTTTCCTGGAAGAATCAGCTGTTTTTCAGTAAGAACAATGATTTTGTTCCTCAACGCCCCTGATGATGCAGCAAAGCATTTAGAATAATAAGATCTTTGCTTCCAGCCATGCAGCACCCAGTGCAAGAATGATTCTCCGTATCATAAACTCAGCTTCGACTTCTAATCATGTTAGATTCATGGCTTCTATGTACAAGGTTTCCAAAAGAGGCCACAGATTTATCAAGCCTGAGTTTCACTCTTAACTGATTCCTTAACTGGAAGATCTTGGTCCATTCCACCTGACATATTGTAGGAAGGACCAGAAGCGGCATTCCTCCTAGCTGAAAAGCACCGCTAAGCTCCACTCAGCCTTCAATTCCTCATTTGAATAATAAAAATGCTATTCTATTCATCAGTCCATTATATCAACTCCATTTACCACCATGAACTGGAGTCTTGTTTTGATTTTTGTATTTGCTCGTCTTTAGACGCGTTAACACATGGCTAATTTCTTTAGAAGATGAATGGACCTCACCATTCAACCACAGCAGAGCCTCAGCAGCGGCATCTTTTTCTGCAAGTTTCTTACTACTGCAAGGCTGTCCAACAAAGTCCAACCCATTGAAGATCACAGTAGAACGAAACTTGTTGTTTTTCAGTTGTTTGGTCTTATAGGAGGGTATTCCATGTCCTGCCCTGAGAAGCAAAGTTTGCAGCTCATTTTTAGAATTATCAGATAGTTGCTTGACAGAAAGTGCATCTTTTGTTCCCTTTTCGGAAGGTGTTGGCAGCTGGCGACCAAATACAAATCTACCCTCACTTTGATCCTCTGAAACCAGTAATCTTATTGTCATCATGAGCTCATTGTGAGATTGGATATCTAAACTGGGGTCCAGAAGCTGCAAAGGCATACAGATTAATATACTAGGAGTCACGGTTACAATTAAAGAAAGAAAGGAAAAGTGTATGGAAGACTAATACTTACTTTCTTCTGAATTAGTTCCTCAAGTTCTCTCTTCAAGCTTAGATATGTATCAGCTAAGGCAGGTTTCATAAAGAATTCTAAGTATCCTCCCAACATTTTAAGGTGTCCATCCTATTGGGCCCCCCCCCCCCCACAAAAAAAAAAAGAAAAGAGTTTCAGCATAAATTATCACAAAAGATGGATGAAAGAAGTCAATTACCAGTGTCTTCCAATAAATCGCTATGAGAAGAACACAAGATGAATCAAATAACTTACCAGTCCACCTCTTGAAAGGTTTCCTCCAAATAAAAGCAACACAGAATCAGATACACCAGTAGAATCCCGGAGAAATACTGAATTCACTTTCACTTTTTCATTGAAGACTAACCATGGATATGGAATTTTGGGTACCGCAGCATTCACAGAATTCTGTAATACATAGTCAAAAAAACAAGGACAAAGTCATAATTTTGATGTCAGGGTGCATACTTAGTATTTCCCCGTTTCTGCACGCAGAAAACTTGTACTGGAGACCACAGTGATATCCTCCATTAAAATGCATTTATAAAACAACATAGCACCTAGAGAGTAAACATAAGAAACTAACCGAGTACAAAAGGACCTGACCATCCTCCATTGTTTTCAATGCTATTGACTTCTCTTTGTTCTGCATAACATGGGTAAAAATGAACATTTTTATTATATCCATCAGACAATTTAAGCTGATTCGCTTAATACTAAATATCTGTAAGATTTCAAGCTCCTTTGAGCTATGCCAATGCGCCCAATACTTATGACACTTTAGCCAAAGTCATATAATTCCTTGTATCACTCTTTTTTCTTCAATTAAATTTATGACTTGTGATACAAACAAAATCGCAAAATTACGTAACATAGTGATGAAAATAGGGGCTAGAACAAGGCAAGAAAAGAATTGGTTTTTATTGGATCTACCAACATAAAGAAAATGGTAGAAAACACAGCAAAAATTGTATTATGACTTACCACAACAGAACAGATCCCAGGAAACAAGCCAGCACAGAGGACTGCTCGAATAAGATGCTCATCATGGCTCCACCCACTGCAATCCTCTATTTTCTGATCAACGAGACCAGTATCCTTAAGCAAGTAAAAGAATTGCTTCCTAAGAGAATCAATGGCTTTCATAGTTTGTGCAGAAAGAAAATTTTTCCAACAGTACTCATAGCCAGATTGTTGCTTTTCAGCATCTTTCCAGCCATCATAGGCTCGGACAAGGGCAAGATGATCACTGTAATCATGAGCAGAGAACTGTGCTTTCGCAGATTCTGCAAGCTGTGAAAATAAAACACAGATAGATCCATAAACACAATAAGAACATAGCCTCTAATAACATTGAAAGGAGAACTGCTAAAAATGGCAAAAGAATCACCAAAATTTCACATGCATATTTGAATTCTCCCTAATCGCTTTTCTAACACTTGTACCCTAATCTGATAACGCGATATAATGGTACTCCACATCAAAACTGGGAAAAATTAAGACCTTCTTCTTGCCTAGCCGGCAGCTCAAAATAATTAGAAACTAAAAAAAAGTTACGTACGGCTAACTAAGTTTGAGCTCTAAGAGTCCGCAACCATTTGCTAACTAAGTATGAGTTAAAAGCTTTTGACCCATTAGCTCTCCTTCATCTGACTTCTCTCTCTCTCTTCTCGATAAAACTAGGATATTAGCTATTCAAACAGATTTGTCGATTGAAACCTAGCAACATCTTTACCAGTACGTATGTATCTATAATCTATAATCTATAATCTATAATCTATATCTATATCTGTATCTATCTATAGTATATATAAAAGTGGGAATGGGGAAGGGGAACATTGCAATTGCTGAAAATGCGCCTACTAAGTTTATGGATTGAAAAAATATCTTGAAGGATTTTAATCTATTGGTAGAAAAATAAAGGTAATCTAATTTTAATTGGATATATTAGTTTTTTATTTTAAATCTAAATTCTTTGGTTAGGGTATTAATTTCCTAAATCAAAAACATACATCATGTTTGATTAGTATAATTAATATTTATGGATTTATATACAAATTAATAATTAATATTTATTTACAATAAACATATTCTATTAAGGGTAAGTTGATAATATATTATTTTAAGTTTTAATATTATAAATATATTAAATCAATTATATATTAGGAAAACTAATTGATAAGTTTAGTCCTATGCTAATTAGGAAATAGAATCCTATTATGGAAAAGTTTTATCCTACCTTAACACCATACCTAAAACTTCTTACCTAGAATCTGGATAAGCTTTTAGCTAAATCATCACTACCATGCCATCCAAAGGCTGTCAGGAACTGGTCATTATTAGATTTCAAAACATAGGTATTGACTGATTTTGAATACTGATAAGCAGCCACAACTAAAAATTGAAGCACAATTATCCATTTTTGGTCATCAAAACTAAAACAAATCAAAACAATAGTCACAGGCATGGTGGAGTCTTACATCCTTCTTGTCAAATGGCATCAGGAATGGATCTCTGACACTAAGACCAGCAACAACAGTCATTATTGGACCTAGGCAGTTGAAAATGGCCCCAAGTATCAGCATTTTTCCAAGCTTAGGCTCAACTGGAAGCACTGACAAGTAACGCCCTGCAAAACACTCACCATTTTTTAAAATTCTCAGAAGCACAAAGAGCATCAATATATTACAACTGTATAGAAATCAATATGAACAGAATGTCATCTTTAAACAACAGAAAAACTGCACCTAGCACTGTTAGATTTTCGTTCTCATCTAAAGCTCCTATTACTTTCAAATATTCAACAGCATTTTGGACCTGCAAATCAAAAAAAAAAAAAAAAAAAGATAATTAACATTTGGAGAGATACATCAATGATGTAAAACAGAAAAATAAACATAAAAAGGGGCTTGAAGTAAAACTGAAGCATGTACAACAACATTCCAAAAAAAAAAAAAAATTAGGGATTACCGACAGAGGTTCTGGTGACTGCAATGCCCTAGAAAGGAACTCTGAAATACTACCAAGTTGAAGACTCTTGATTTGCAAGCACAACGACTGCAATGGTGTCCTTAAAAGTTCTGGTAGTTGATAATCAGCAAAAGCATCATATACGCATCTGGGATAGAGATGATAACACTCGCCAGGTTGAACACGACCAGCTCTTCCTTTTCTCTGAAAGAATATCATCATAATTTGAGAACTCTTAATGCAATAATAAAAGGAATGTCCATGAGAAACAATGAAGCCTTACATTAACAATCTTATGAATCAATTTAGTCACAGAAAATTTGAGAAAAAAGCAGCAAATATTGGGAATATAGATGCTACTTTTCATGCTATTATCGTCTCACAAGTCTGTGCATTTAGTGAAATATTAAACGAAAATAAACATACAAAAATTTGCATATAAGAAATCGGAAATTATTAAGCATAATGCAAAAATTAACATAAATTCCAAATATCCTGCTGCATTTCCACCAAATAATTAACAGCTCAAAACATTGCTATCAAGAGCAATATGGCCTTTTACTACTTTAGCCAGAAAATGAAAATCCAGGTTCTTCACGCTATTCTATGGTTATCATAAGAACCCTTTAGGAAGGGGGCAAACTACATGATTACATATATAATTCAGTAGTAAATTCCTTCCATCAATCTCTAACCAAATAGCAATTTCTTCAAAAAATTTTCCAAAATACTATCATGTACTGTTTAATAGTGCGAAACCTGTACTGCAATCACCCCTAGAAATCTAATTCATGTGAACTAGTCTTTCTAGATCTAAAATAAATGCAAAATGAGTCCTAGTATCCGAACCCGCTAAGTGCTAGTTGTCATACATCAGATAGGTGCATAACAAACTATGACATATGCATAGAAAACTCAACAATTGATAATCATTAAAGCATGCTCTTTTACACAACTACTTAGAGAAATTAAGAGTTAGACTCAAAAAAAAAAATCTCAAAATAGACAAGTTTGTTTCATGACAGTAGGACTTACTTGCCTGGCTGCTGCCTTTGAGATCCATGATGGAAGCAAACAAGGAGTGTTGTTTAGTGCATCATATGATGTTTCTTTGGCCTTCCCGCAGTCAACAACAAAGACCACATCATTGATGGTAATACTAGTCTCAGCCATGTTAGTAGCCAGAACAATTTTTCGCACTCCATCTTCAGGCTTATCAAATATTAATCTCTGAACAAGGGCAGTGAAACGACCACAGAAATATAATCATTATATGGACATGATAAATCCTTTGAATAACTTCAGAAGAAAAAAACATTAAAAGAGCACTGCAAACCAAACAAGTAAAACAGTTAATGCACAAACAAACAAACAAACAACAACAACAAGAACAAGAAAATGTAACAAACTTGGGTTAAGCTTATTCATTACTTTATTATAACATGAAAATATCAACAAGAAGTAAATGGTGAAGTTACCTGCTCAGTGCTGGCCATAGAACCATGGCATGCCAGCAGCAATACTCTGCTGGGATCACCCAAAATGGGATGCGTCTGTAGCTGATCCTTCAAAGAATTAATGTCATCCCAACCAGTCATAAAAACTAAGACAGCACCAGGCCTCTCTTTCTTTACTATGTGACAAAGCACATGCTCAATGAGGTTAAAACCAATAGAGTCAGGATTCCAAGAATTCAAAGACTCCTGGGTGCGTAGGCTATAGCCATTAAAGTTAGCAGCTTCAAGTGCATTCTGTCAAAAAGCTGAAGGTGAGAAGGCAAAGCAAAATGAAATCATGCAACAAGAACTAAAGCTTGTGCCATACCTCAACAGAAGAAGCAATCTGGCTCTTCCTCTTTCTGAAGGCTTGACCTTGTTTTTGCATTTTCCAAGCCTTTTCTTGACCATAATCATCAATTTGGTTATATGGAGTCAACCGGTATCCAGTCCTTTCCAAAATATCCTCTAGGAAATGTGCTCTCACTGGATAAGTAAAACCCTGAAAATACAAAAATCACCGCTAACACCAACCAAGACAAAGATAACTCTGATCTGCTGGGCATTCACATGTCTTTCTCCTTTGGAATCATTGAACACATGCTTGAAAGGCAAGAATAAGATTTAAACGAAACTAAAAACACAGAATTACAAGAGCCAAAAAAACAAAACGATGAAAATTAAGCACAACCAAGATATATTGCTGATAAGTTTAACAAATTACCTGATGAAACCAAAAGCTTCTATATTTAAAGTAAATAAAACAAAGGCCCAAAAGAGGGTTAAAATTTTAAGAAGAGGAACTCATCTCTAGAAAGTAAGAGGATCCTTCAATATTGTGTTACATAATTAAAGCTAAAAGGGAACTCTATAAACTCAGAGTTCGTAATTTGTAACCAAATCAGAACAAGATGCTTAAACAATTCCAACACTATCGTGGACTCTTAGAAAGAACAAAGATGGGTAATCGTCACCTCATCTATTTCACGCAAAGCCAGTTTGAAAGGATGCACATATTTCACATTGAGAAGGATTAAAAGCAAAAGACCGGCACATTTATCATAAATCATTTTTCAACCTGAAGTTCAAAATTTGCATTGCTTAATAGTCCTAGTAGGAAAGCAAGTCTGTCAGAAACTAAGCAAAACCAGAAGAAGGAAACAAATTCTCAGAGTCAAGTTTTTTTAAATTTTTTTTTTTTTAGGGGGAAAGAAACACTATTGAGAGAGAGAAAGAAATGGGTGTATGCCGAGAACAAGGAAATCCAACCATATAACTCAAAAGACAACTAAACAACAAGAACACAAGCTAAAAAATTATGCCCTTCAATCAACACTCAAAGAAATGCCTCTAAATGCTCTGGAAGAATAAGCCAGTATACAAGCCAAAAATATCACTTTGTCAACAACAAACTACAGGATTAAGGATGTAGTCTATTTTTCCAAAGATAAGAATCTCTCTAATTCAAAATAAGAATGCAAAAAAGCATAATTCAAAATAACTTTGGCAACTTTTCCACCACCACAATTTCTCCGTGTTATACCAAGAAAAGTCTCTAGAGATTCTAGACACACCCACAGTACAGAACACTAAGAAAGCAATTGCATATTGCACAAGCTACTTCACAATGTAGAAACAAGGGAAAAATAGGTCCAGAATCATTACACAACATATCAAGAGATAAAGCCTCATTAAGATCAGTTCTCAACAAAAGAGCCTCAGCATTCACCTTTTGGAGAACTGAAGTCCAAACAAAAGCTCTTATCTCAAGTGGTAGTATTGATATCCAAATTTTATCAAATGATTGAAATGAATAGTCTTGGGAAGGACATATAAGGTGAGGAAGAAGGATTTAAAAGAGTTTTCCAAAGGAATCCAAAGACCAAATATTCTATATGCTCTAGAAGACAAATGCTGCTATTGAGTGTCCGTTTTAAAGCTTAGGAGAACATTAACTGTAGAGTTATTTTTTAAGTCAAAAGCTCATATTTATAGTTATTAAATCAATGGCAATTATGGTTTCAATTTTATTGTAACAGTTTCACACATTCTGCTGATAAAGCATATTACTGGGGTGTGCTTTAGCAACAAAAGGAAAAGCAGGGAAAAACATACAGCAGAAAAGACAGAGAATGTGGTAATGCTCCACCAAAAGCAGTATGATATTAATGACTGTTAAAATCAACTAATTGGTTAATGCAGTAGCTGAAGTTGGTCTAAACCACATAATATATTATAAAAACTCCATTGCAATAATCGCTGGATGGGTTATCAATACTTGTAGGAAACAGAAACTATCATCATGATACTTACAGGAATATGAAAAGTTGGAGCACCACCAAAGTAAGAAGAGAAAAGCTCAGCATTTAAGGTTGCACTCATCAGAATCAACCTCAACTCTGGTCGACGAGGAAGGAGATCTCTCAGGACAATAAGAAGGAAATCTGGCAAATAAACACGCAATAATTTAAGTATACACAATATTCACCATTAATTAACTCAAATGATTCCAATTGCACCTTCATTCATTCCTCGTTCATGAATCTCATCAACAATGACATGAGTTACACCACTTAAATTTCTGTCAACAAGTAATCTCCTCAATAATATGCCAGTAGTGCAAAATAGAAGGCGAGTGTCCCTCCCCTTCATTCCTTCTAGCCGGACTTTATAACCAACCTTTTAGAAGGAGAAGAAAACAATAAAGTCAGAAAATATTTATGAGCCAATATTTCTAGAGAAAGCGCCATTGTGTATAAGGCAGAAACTAACTGATTCTCCCAGTTTCTCCCCTCGTTCTGCAGCAACTCTTTCAGAAACAGTCATTGCAGATATTCTTCTAGGCTGCGTACATATAATACTACATGCAGCTCCACGAGCAGCTTCAATCTCAGATTCTAGAATATATTGTGGGAGTTGTGTGGTTTTACCACAACCAGTTTCACCCGAGACAACAACCACCTGCAACAAGTGACAATCCTTTTTACTTTTTACTGTTTATTGATTAAAAACCATATTGTGTCATAATCATAATTATCTGTCAAGTGCATACATTCATCACAAGCATGAATTATACCAATGCAGCCAATCCACTCTGCGAATGAGCAGTATGATAAAATATGTGTCTACACTCAATCCATCAAGTGATAGAATATGTTAACCAGCATGAGATAATCTCAGGACGAGAAGACTCTGAAAATTTATCCTTCCCTCTATCTCATGGACCTATTCCAACCTTTACAAAAACATTAAAATGCAAAACTATGTTTGCCGGAGTGTAGGCAAGAAATGTAATGAGTTAACCTGGACTATGTCTCCACTTAACTTAATAGGCATTTATTATTGGCCACAAATCAAAGAACCTTGATTTGATGAAGCAGAGCAATCCAAAATGCCATATTGGACATTCTTTATCATAGAACCTTTGATGAAGTAGAGAGGTCCAAAACCCCATATTGGACATTCTTTTGACGACACAATCCATGTTTAACTTGAAAGCTAGATTTTTGTGCAACATAAAGAAAAAACCAGATATTTCTCTCCAATCACCAGCTCTCTCTGTCTCCCGATTCCCCAATCCCAATTCCAACCCCTCCATTTCTTTTGGGCATAAAGAGAATCATTTCTTGGGACACTTTAGTCCCAATGTTGCAATTCATTTTGGAAATAAAACTCCCTTGCAACTTGTTTTATGCCTTCATAATAATTCTGGGCTTTAAATGATGCAGCATCCTCAAAATTAGTTTCAGCCAAAGTGAAGCTCTTGCAAAATACAGTGTAATACATAAATAGATAGAAGATCTCCAAGAAACAAATTCATAACAGGCATTTGTTGAACCACCCAAGATGCTTTCCTCAAAACCACACGAGGGAGTTCCAAGTAATTCTAAAGCCATAAATTAAAAAGCAAAGGTAAGGAAACGAAGAAAAATCCAGTATAATAATAAATTACCTGATTTTCAGTAATGGCTTCTAGGAAGGCATCCCTTTCTTTATATGCAGGAAGACCTCGACGAAATTCAGCCATCTTTTGACCCTCAGGAGCTTCCTATAGAAGAATTATTATTGAGCATGATAGTAGTTAAAAAGATAAAATAAATGATAAGTAAAACCGGCATATAAAAAGAATTTAATTACCATGAACTCCCACTGGGAAAAATGTACTAATTGTAAAATTGAACAGCAGTCATATCATAAAACTTTTTACCAGTCAATAACATTACGAAAGCACTGAAACTCAAAAGTTCTGAAGGTACAATATACCTGCCATTCTTTTTGCTTATTCCGTAGTTGCAAACTTTTACGCTGGAGAATTTTCTCCATGACAACATTGTTCCGTATCAAGATATCTGCCTGCTCATTCAGTCCTTCAGCAGTAGACGTACTTACCCCACTGCTTGATCTTGACAAGGAATTACCAGAAAAATTTCCCCTGTTCTTGGAACTTTTGGAAAGGTAAGCATTGAGATGGGCATCCACTTCTCTCTGCAATCCAAAAGGCAAAATTACCTGTAGATGCACATGAGCATAAGCGTTAGAGATGCAATTACACAGTTAGAGAAGATGTTACAGCAATTTTCTTGAGTTAGAAGCTTTATTATTAATAAGTTCTATTTAGTAGTCTTTTTATTTAGTAGTCTTCTTATTTAGTAGTCTTCCTATTTTAATAGAAGTCTTAAATATGTGTTCCTATTAAGGAGCAATTTTGAATAAAACTACAGCAGAATTATTTTTAACTAAATTGAAATCTAGACTCGTTCTCTAATGAGTCCAAGGTTAGAGCTCCCATTCAACAAGCCTAAGGTTAGATCTCCGTTTAATGAGCTTACAATTTTCAATAACAATAGATTGAGGAAAGAATCATGGTTAACAAAAGCTTTAGCTTTTACATAGATTTTATTGTTAATTGTTAACAAGCCAGTGGCCAGATCCTGATTGTGTGAACACAACAACCTGGTATCAAAGTCAAGCCTCATGAGAGATTCAATCGGAGAGATAAATCTCTTCTACAAGAACTAATGATGCAGACGAAGCTCAAGTGATCCAAGTTGAATCTCGGAAGAATCTGACTCGGCAAATGCAGGAACTCCTTATCAGATCAAACAGAAATTTAAAAAAAAAAAAAGAAAGGGGAGAGAGAGAGAGAGAGAGGAAGCAGCAATTCGACACAAGAAATAGCGGAGTTGAGGAAAGGTCCGCGACATGGCTGGTGCCATGACAGTTCGGCAGTACACCAAATTGGATTTTCCTACCTATGATGGTTTTGATGATCCATTAAGTTGGCTTCAGGTCTAAGCAATTTTTCCTTATCAAAAAACACGAGGCTAATAAGGTAGGATTGGAAGCGTTCACATACTTAGAGACACAACTATGGTACTATAGACTAGAGCATGAAAAACCTCCTATCTCATGGAAGTTCTCAAACACTACTAAACTCTTTATTTCGGTCTACCCCTAAAGGGCAATGATTTTGGCGAATTAGTCAATTTAAACAAACCAGTTTTGTTGAGGAGTACCAAAATCAATCTGTTACATTCCCAAATTTGAATCTAGTTATGGGTCTTTTGAATTAGAAGATCAGGTTTGGGATGGATATCTTAGACGGAGTTTCCTTCCTTCTATCAATGGTGACAGACTTAGAGAGAATCTGCAATCTCCTAGAGTTTGTTGAGAGAGAACTCTACAATCTCTGAGTTTTAGGAACTCAAAACCTTTTCATAAAAATTCTCCTTATATTTTTCCTCATATCACAGCCTTTTAAACAACTAAATGTAAAGCTAAAACCACCTACTAGGCCACTACCCACTAATAATTACCTATTACAATAAATAACTTGCTTAACCACCCCACTAATAAAGAAACTGTTAATAACATGATAAATACTAAATAACTAAACAACAGTAAAACTATACTAAATATGGTAACTCCATAACAGTACATTGCCCCTCGAAAAAGGATGAGCGCAAAGGATAAATGACACATAATCTTTAACTTGTAAAAATATGATGCAAATAAAATTACTGCCACCCTCTATTAATGCTGCAAATAAGAAGCCGTTTATTGCGTTTTTATATTTAATTAAAATTCCTAGATCAAATGGCTCCTCTAATGTTTCCTTTACGTCATTCTCAAATTGCTTCTTCCCAATCCCTTCCCATCTAGAGGCTGCCAAACCACAAGCAAGACCCTCCAGTTGTGCTAAGAATTGATTTTCTTTGATTATTTCTTTCTTTTGCTCTGCCTTGTCTGCTAGACACATAACTATTAAAACCTAAAATGATTGCTGGAAAACTATTGGCTCTTCAATAGTTGTAGATTGTTTTAATTTTCCCAACTTTCCTAACTCATTACTCCTTATCGGTGGCCCAACAAAATCCAACTTTGTGAATTTTGAAACAATCGAATTTCCTCCAGAATTTTCTGAAACCGTGGCCCCAGAAATTCCCTTATCTCTTCATTTTTTCGCTTGAATGTCAGCGCTGGAAGAGGACAGCCCCTTCTTTGTCGACTCCAAGTCAAGACACATGGCATCCATTTTGGCGTGAAGCTGTTCCACCTTCTCATTTCTGAACCGGTTGGCTTGTTGCTCAGCTAAAAGTAAGTTGAAGAGTTTGTTAAGCTGGTCGTGAATTGAGTCCCCCATAACTAATGGCTCTGATACCAAATGTTATGGTCCCAAATTTGGATCTAGTTATAGGTCTTTTGAATTAGAGGATCAGGTTTGGGATGGATATCTTAGAAGGAGTTTCCTTCCTTCTATCAATGGTGACAGATTTAGAGAGAATCTGCAATCTACTAGAGTTTGTTGAGAGAGAACTCTACAATCTCTGAGTTTTAAGAACTCCAAATCTTTTCATAAAAATTTTTCTTATATTTTTCCTCATCTTACAGCCTTTTAAACAATTAAATGTAAAGCTAAAACCACCCACTAGGCCACTACCCACTAATAACTACCCATTACAATAAATAACTTGCTTAACCACCCACTAACAAAGAAACTGTTAATAACATGATAACCACTGAATAACTAAACAATAGTAAAACTACACTAAATATGGTAGCTCCATAACACAATTCCAAGCGTTCTTAGCAAGGGCTATGATAATTAGGAATGACCAAAAAGTCAAGCACATTATCAAAACCATAAAGTTGGATATTGAAATGCATAATCCACCCAATTTGGTTCTTACAATGAATCGGGCAAGGGCTCTTGAAAGGAAACTATAATTGGGGCGAGCTGGAAACACAAAATTTCATTCTACCATATTGGAACCAGAGATTCACACCTTTGGTAGCTCATTCTACCAAAAACATGGGAGGAGCATTGACCACAAGTACTGACAGCATTGTAGTGCTTCCACTCCTTTTGTGAAGCAACTCAACGGGGCAGAAACGGATGAAATATTACATTGGGCACCAGTGTAAAAACTTATTTTATATGAAAATAGCAGACTACCGCAAACTAGAATCACATAAAATAGGGAAAAGGTATTTCTTTGCACACAATTCTGTGCAAGCAACATTCCCAACTTAAAAGCAGATTTAAAGCTTGAGGATAAGCTCTTTCTCCAGGAGAGAAGTAACATTAGAGATGCAAATATGGCAGTTAGAGATGCAAATACGGCAATTTTCTTAAGTTTTATTAATAAAAAGTTCTATTTTGTAGCCTTCCCTTTTAGTAATCTTCCTATTTAATCTCTATTTAAGGAGCCATTTTCAATAAAACAATATAGCAGAATTACTTTCAACTAAATTGAGGTCTAGACTCTCTCTAATGAATATAAAGCTAGAGCTCCCTTTTAACAAGCCTAAGGTTAGAGCTCCTCCTTAACAAGCTCACATTTTTCAGCAACAATAGCTCAAGTAAAGAATTGTACTAAAACAAAAGCTTTAGCTTTTGAATCAAATTTTACTGTTAACAGGCTCATGACGAGATACTGATTGCATGAACATAACAATAAGTTACTAATGCACAAACTGAGCTGCAAAAGTAGTCCTCAATATGTCTTAAGAATGATAATTAACACTTCCACATGATCATCTAAGTAAAGTAAATATTTATTGCAAGTTTTCGATAAAATTCTCCAAACATATTGACAAATTCCCTTGTTTAAATATAAACTAACAATGCTAACCAAATGTGATTGAGTTAGTCTTTTCACTTATATAGAAAGTGGAAGGTTTCAGGTTCGAGATCTCTTGACCACGAGAGTCCTCACTAATTTAGTCAGTAAAGGAGAGCGTTACCCCCATTGTGTAGTCCATAATGTCCTTTCGGCCCGTCGTACCTCCGAATGAATAAATATGAACTAACAATATATTGAAGAGAGGAAGGACCACAAACTAAAGATGAGAATAAATACCTCTCTTTGTGGACGCTTGTCATCCAGGTCATGTCTATAATTTGGCAAAGGGACCTTACTGAAGACAACAACTTTTGAATATTGGTGACTGCAAAGATAAATTTTATTCCAAAATGTCACAAGAACCACTAGATCTTCAACCACATTCCAAAAAGAATTTAAAAAATAAAAGATAAAAAGAAATATATATGCATATATATATATATATATAGATATTTATATATATATATATAATATGACTACTATAAACTGGAAAAGACTATGATACCTATGCAAACCCATTCGAGTTGCCAATGCTGAAAGATGATCAAAATCTCGCCTGTCCTTTTTCTCCCTCGAGACAATTTCTTGCTCATCTTTGTTACGAAGTAGCATAGTTAACTTCCATCTCCAGTCATCAATGTTATCAAGGGTGGAACCACTCTGAAAAGAACCAAAACATGCAAATGCACACAAAAGAAAGTTGCATCCATGAGAGTTCTATAGCTTTCATGTAGTAACATAACAATTACATCATCAAACACTAGTATCCCAAATTACAATTCACTGTTAATTAGTCACCATCAAACAGGTAAGAATTTCAAGTTTCTGGTTTAGGAATATAGTTTATTGCTCTGAATTAGTCACATTAAAATGATGAAATTGCCTAGACTTGGTTTTAAATTAAAATTGTGAAACTCAATCAAGCTGCTAAAATGGACAGGTCTAACAAATTTGGGTTAAAATACTTTATAAATACATATGAAATAAAAGCGTTATTTTGGTTCTATTTCTCAAAAACTAAACTAAAAGAAGTTTCATTCATTATCCGCTGTAAAAAGTCAAACAAAACTATTTCCTTCGGTTTCAAGCATTCTCTGTTTGAACAGAGAATACAAGAAAATTCCTTGTTGATATTTATTGCCATAATACATACTCCAAAAATAAAAAATCATGACAGTGTTAGAGCTAAATTATAACAAATAGAAAATAATTAAAGAAATGGGTATGCATAAAAACCAACCAATGACTGATGGGATGCCGACCCAAGTTCGCGGTCGGAATCATCACTAGAAACGTCCTGGTAGGCAAACCGGCTATAATTCAAGTTCTGACGACCCATATAAGGCAAGGCAACGGTCTTCCAATCCAAAAAATCAGGAGAACCAGAACATCTGACAGTCCTCCGACGCTTATATTCCTGGGAGGCATAAAACACAGGCTTGAAAGCTAGAGTTCGGCAATTACTTAATGTAACAAAAGATGGTGCTAAGGAAAATAGAGATGCTTGGTGCTTTAGGGTATTGCTAGGGGTTTTACGGAAATGGAAATAAAGAGAGACCGTAGAGGTGTTGGTGGTTCTCAAAGACATGATTGTGGAGGAGGAGGTTCTAATAGAACTCTGGAAAATTGCTGAGTAGCAGGACATTATGTTCTTCGTAATCTTCTAGTTCTTTCTGGTTTTAGGGATTTTTTGTTCCCTCTGCTGCAACTAGGGTTTTTGGTTAAGTCTATTATAGAGAGAACGAAGCTTGTTTCTGCACCACAGGCATTACTCTTTTCCTGTTGCGGCTTTAGTTTAGTCCATGTGTCTTGTAATGCAACAGAACGTTAAAACTTTTTTCTTCGTAAGATAAAAAAAAATTCACGAATTGAAACACCCGTAAATTCTATTTTAAAAAATTTGTTGAACTAACTTCATAATTAAAAACTAGTTTTTTTCTTTTTTTTTTTATTTGAAACAAAAGTAAATTCTAATTTTCAAAAATTTATTGAATTAACTTAAAAATTAAAAATTAATTTTGGTTTTAATATAAAAAGAAAAGACTGAATATAAAAATTCAGTCCTAAATTCTATTACTTTAACTTTATAGTATTTCTAATTTTTATTTGACTCATCAAACAATTCAATCTATAAAATACACATATTAAATATTTTAATTTTTAAAATTATTTTATTGAATACTTTAACTTGAAAATTAAATTTATTAACATATAGTAATATTTTATTATAAAACCCTAAATAAGAAATAAATCATGACTCAGAATCCTAATCAAATACGAACTGTTCAGACTCCAATATATATACTTAAATTTTATCCTGAAATCAGGTTAATCACAATCACAATCTTCAGAGTTTAACAATTGGTGCGGTGAGCGTGGAACACACCTTCAACCTCTCTCTAACCCTAGCTTTAGCCAATCTTCAACTCTCCATTCAATCACCATGGTCATCAACCCAACTAAAAATTCCACCATGGAAAACTTAACCAATGAACATGGCGAACCTAGCCATCCAATCACCTTTACCCTCCCACCTGTAACCGATCCCCAAATAGCGGCTACTTTGTTCCAAGCTTACTCCCAATTTACAACTGTCTTGAAGAGTATCTTGGAGAGCTCAACATCCGGCGATGATCCTATCACGCCCCCCAAACCCATAGATCCACTCCTTCATGAAGGAAAAGTTCATCCACCTTCTCCCAGACATCTAGCTCACTCTCTCTCTGATCGGTACCAAGAAGCCGAATCAAAACCTACTCATACCCGTGGTCAAGAGGTCAACCACACTCAAATTTTGGATGAAGCGAACCTTAGAAATGTAGTTAAAGAGATAGTGTGAGAGTGTAAAGAATCAAACGAGAATGGAGATTATAGCCTCCGCCAGGACTCACGCTTATTTTCCACCATACTAGTTGCAGCCTTCCCACCCAAATTCAAACTTCCTACCTTTCAATGTTATGATGGTTATACTGATCCCAGGAGTCACTTGGCCACTTTCCAAACCATCGTGTATTTGCAAACTAACTTGAAAGATTTAATGTGTAAAGTCTTTTCGATCACCCTTAAAGGTGCTGCACAAGAATGGTACCAAACACTCAAAACAGGGTCTATCCATTCTTTTTCACAGCTAGCCACAACATTCCAAGCTTGGTTCATAACTTGTATTCCATCCAAGAAAATTTCATCTGATCTGGTATCCCTGAAAAGAGAAGAGGGAGAAACCCTACGCCAATATGTGGCTAGGTTTCACAAGATAGCCATGCAAGTAGAGAACTTGAACGATGAGGTGGCAATTAGTGTAATGGCAAAAAATTACCGATACAACAAGCTATTTGAGAATCTGAACATTGACCCCCCCCTACAACTTTTGCTGAATTCATGGCGAGGGCTTACAAATATACCAAACTAGATGAAGCTTATGAGATCCAGCAACAGCGTAAGCCAGCCAAGGAAGAAAAGCATAGGCCCAAGAGACACTCGCCCATTGGAAGCAGGCGCTCGCCAAAGAGAAGGTCGTCCATTCGAACCCTCCGAACAAGCTATTCTGTCCGAACCCCATATTCTAAAAGTGACGAGTTTTCATGAGACACTAAATTCACTCCGATAAACAAACCACGATAAAAAATTTTGTTGTGTATTAAAGAACAGGGCAACCGGATCCCATGCTCTTATCCTAGAAAAATGAGGGAAGATTTTACAGGTAACAGGGATAGAAGCAAATATTATGAATTCCACAGAGACATAGGCCATGAAACTGATGATTGCTGGCAATTGAAAAAAGAAGTTGAACGCCTCATACAGATGGGTGAGCTAAAGCAGTTTGTAGGAGGAAATACACAAGAGGAAAGGCAGTCAGGCAAGCTTGATAGAGGTGTTCGGACTGTGGGTACCATTCATACTATATTCGGTGGTTCAGCAAGTGGTGACAGTAACTCAGCAAGGAAATGGAAAGCTAGAGAGATATACTATATCTTACCACCACAGAAACATAAACCTAAACAGCCTATATCATTCTCTAAAAGTGATAGCGAATAAGTCCAAATGCCACACAATCATGCCTTAGTGATTGAAGGTATCTTGGGGAACTTCCTGGTGAAAAGGATCTTAGTGGATGGAGGCAGTTCCATGGAGGTATTCAAAGCCCTCAAACTAGATCCCACAAAGTTAAAGCCCATCTGTACCCCTCTTGTTGGATTGGCAAGTAAGCTAGTTCAGGTAGCAGGTGCAGTAGACTTAGACTTGGAACTCTATGAAGGAGAGTCTTCAAAGAGGGTTAAGTTAGAATTCATGGTGGTAGACCTCCAATTCCCATACAATGCTATATTAGAAAGACTTGCTTTATATGAGTTAGAAGTAGTAACAAGCATTAAATATTTAACCATGAAATTTTACTCTAACAAAGGCGAAATAATAGTTGTGAGAGGCGATCAGAAAGCAGTGAGAGAAGCATATGTAGTAGCTTTGAAGGGTCTCCCACTGACCTTACCAATCATGTGAATGCCAGAAGAAGAATTAATGGATCAACATGCAAAACACCCTCCTTTCGACATTCCCAGGCATAAAGGAGATTCAAGCCCTGAACCAGTAGGCGAGCTGATCACATGGGAGATGGAGGAGGGGAAAAACATAAAAATGGGAGCTGATTTGCCGAACGAAGTACAAGAGAGTATGAAAGCAATCTTGAAAGATAACATACACAGCTTTGTGTGGTCTGCAGGAGACGTAATAAGGATTAATCTGAAAATCATCTCTCATAAGCTCAGCATAGATCCAAGTTTTAAGCCCATCAAGCGAAAAAAACGAAATCATGGCTATGAAAGACAATAAGCCATAGCAGCAGAAATTGATAAACTTTTGAAATCAGGCTTCATAAGAGAAGTGGATTATCCAGAGTGGCTGGCAAACATTGTCCTTGTACCTAAACCCAATGAGAAGTGGAGGCTTTGCGTTGATTTTACAAATTTGAACAAGGCATGCCCAAAAGACTTATATCCTTTGCCTAACATTGATCAGTTGGTTGACTCAACAACTGGGTATGAAGTGTATAGCTTCATAGATGCGGCATTAGGGTACCACAGATCAGAATGAACGAGTTAGATATAGAAAAAATAAGTTTTGTTAGAGACCGAGGCATCTATTGTTACCAGGTTATGCCCTTTGGACTGAAAAATGTTGGTGCAACATATCAAAGGCTGGTTAATCACATGTTCAAAAAGCAAATCGGGTGAACTGTAGAGGTATATGTTGATGACATGATAGTGTGAACCCCTACCGCGACGCACATAGGCAATGAAATGCATATGACAAAAGGATAGAAATGCACGTGATGTGTGAGTCGCCACCTTGTTTAATTATTTAAGGGTAAACTAGGAAAAACCCTAAGTGACTCCAAATTTAATTAACCTAATTACTAGATCAATTACCCAATGATTAAG
>CANUEP010023041.1:0-12264 GCA_947857235.1 Jatropha podagrica
AGTGAAAACCCACTTACAACCAATAGCTTTCTTACCTGCCGGGAGAGGCACAAGATCCCAAGTACCATTCGTATCTAAGGCAGCCATCTCCTCTTTCATTGCTGCATACCAACCAGGATGGGATAAAGCTTGGACAACAGTGTTAGGTATAGAGACAGAGTCTAGGTTACTTACAAAACAACGAGATGAAGAAGAAAGATGATCATAACTAAAAAAAGAGGAAATAGGATAGGTACACGTGCGTTTACCTTTTCGAAGAGCAATGGGAAGGTCAAGGTCTAACTGGGGAGTGGATGGCACAGGCTCATGTTGAGTGGAGTGAACCAGATCTTCTGTTGAGGCGGCAGGTGGAGGAAGTGAGTCAAGAGTTCCTGGTCTCCTGCAATAAACCTGTTCAAAATGAGGGTGAGCAGATACTGGTACAGGAGCGGGAATAGGAGTGGATGTTGTAGCAGGAGCAGGTGCAAGTGATCTATTACTTGTCAAGAACGCTGGATAATGCACAGTGCAATTACTCTACCACAGAGAAAGAGCTTTTGGCAATTGTATTTGCATTGGAGAAGTTTTGGTCCTACTTGTTAGGGAATAAGGTTATTGTGTATTCTGATCATGCAGCCCTTACGTACCTACTCGCCAAGAAGGAGTCAAAGCCTCACTTGATTTGTTGGAAACTTCTTCTTCAAGAATTTGATATAGAGATAAAAGACAAGAAGGGCTCAAAAAACTTAGTTGTTGATCATCTCACCTGGTTAACGTTCAACGAAAAGCCATCTCCTTTAAAGGATGACTTTTCGAATGAATATCTTTATAGTTTGCGTGATAAATTTGATCCATGGTTTGCTGACATTGTCAATTATCTCGTCACAGGTTCACTTCTAGGAGAATTATCCAGGAATGAGAAGGACAACATTCGTCAAGAGTCCAAATACTATGTGTGGGATGACCCATACCTTTGGAAATTTTGCTCTGATTAGGTCATTCGTAGATGCATAGCTGATATGGAGATTCAAGATGTACTATAGTTCTATCACTCTTATGCGTGTGGTGGACATTTTAGACCTAGTCAGACTCCTCGCAAGGTGCTGGATTGTGGCTTGTATTGGCCTATTGTGTTTCGTGACTCCTACTTATTTTGCAAAGCTTGTGAGCATTGCTAGCGGACTGGTAATTTAGGCAAGAGAGGTCAAATGCCACTCACATCTATCTTAATATGTGAGATTTTTGACGTGTGGGGCATCAATTCCATGGGAACATTTCCAACGTCTGTTGGGAATTCATACAATCTGCTTGCTATGGATTATGAGTCAAAGTGGGTGGAAGCCAAGGCTACAAGGACTGATGATGCCAAAACCATGATAAGTTTTGTTAAAAGTCACATTTTTTGTAGGTTTGGAGTTCCTAGAACCATCATTAGCGACCAAGGGACACATTTTTGCAACAAAGTCATGGCCAACCTTCTAAAGAAGTATGGAGTTACCCACCGAGTTTCCACAGCCTACCATCCTCAAATAAGTGGATAGGCTGAGGTTTCTAATAGGGTGGTGAAGTCCATTTTGGAGAAGACAGTTAATACTACTAGGAAGGACTGGAGCCTTAAGCTAGATGACGCTCTTTGGGCCTATCGGACAACGTATAATACTCCCATTGGTATGTCCCCATACCGTTTGGTCTTTGGTAAGCCGTGTCACTTACCAGTGGAGTTGGAGCATTATGCATTTTGGGCTATTAAATAGTGCAACATGCAATTAGAAGAAGCTAGTGCGCAAAGGAAGTTGCAGTTACAAGAGTTGGTGGAACTTCGAAATGAAGCTTATGAGAGTGCTAAACTTTATAAGGACAAAACCAAGACTTTCCATGATCAAATGATTTCTAGGAAAACTTTTAAAGTTGGGCAAAAGGTTGTACTTTTTTATTCATGACTGAAATTATTTCCTGGTAAGCTAAAGTCTAGATGGATAGGACCTTTTATGGTTACTAACGTATTTTTCTCATGATGCAGTGGAAATTCGAAGCTTGGAATTTGATAAAATTTTCAAAGTTAACAGTCACCGTCTTAAGCCATTCTATGAAGGATTCACAGTTTTTGAGCCGAAGGAGATACATTTGGTCAATCCAAACTTGGAGGAGTGATGCAGGAATGTCTGGCCTAAGACATTAAACTAGGGCGCTTGTTGGGAGGCAACCCAATATACGACTTGCTGAAGCCTCATATCTGTTTTTATTTTTGTTCTACTTTATTTTTAGTTTTATTAATTTCTTTATTCTAATCCAGGTCATCTTCTTCCTTTGGTCTCTGGTTCATTTTCTGGGTTTCTGTTAGGAAGCTGGGTTTACCTACCATGGTTAAAATAAAGGAGGGTTGTTTACAAAAATAAAAGAGAGAGAAAAAAATCTTTTTGTTCTTTGTGTTTTGTGGCCACGGTAACTTTGTGGCATTTCCTTTGTTTTCTTTGTTTTTAATTTATAATTTTATTTGTTTTAATTAATTCTTCTTTCCTTATTTCTTTTGTCTCTTTATTACCTTTTACCCTCACCTCTTTTATTTTAACCTAACTCACTATTCCTTTACTCTCTGTTTTTTTTTTCAATTCCAACCGTCGAGACACTACAACTGCCGCTCGTCGAACCTCCAGCATGCCGCGAACCAAGAGGCAAGCCGCATGGCTTCTAGGTGGGACCATCTCCAGCCCACTGCCGTGCCTTCCGCCTTCACCTTCGCTGTCACCATCGCACTCTGATTTTGACAAGGGGAGCAAGTCGCGTTCTCCACCACCCACCACGCTTGTCGTGCCCACCGCCCCTAGACCCAGTATCGTGCCGCTAAGGGCGATTGCGCGCTCTGCCTCGCCTCCACTTAGCTGCACATCTACCTCCTCCACAGGGAAGATTTCTTTCCTTTTTCCCTCATTTTTTGTATTCTTTTTGGAAATTAAGCCTCCCTTTGTGTTGTTGATGAATTCCACATTGGGGACAATATGAGGAGTAACTATGGGGGAGGATGTGCTTTTGGAAATGCTTGTTTATGATTTAATTGTTTTTCTAGTTTATTTTTTAATAATTCATTGATTACTTAGTATTATCCTACTTATTCAATGAGAATTTGTGTTGTTTGCTTTGTATATACAAAATTTTTGCAAATTTCCTTCTTGTCTTAAAGTGTGATTGATTTTCTTTTTTGAGCTCATGGGAAGCATTTTTTTCCCTTTAACTAGTTTCTTTTGCAATAAATTGGCTCTTTGGAATTTTAGGCAAGTAATAGTAGTCTTTACTGTGATCTTCTATCTTCTCCATACCATAGATAACATCCCTTAATCACTCTATTTTTGTGCAAATCATTTAGACTTCATTAATAGATGGAACTTTAAATTGCTTGTGCTTAATTCACTGTTGTGCACATTTTTAAATTCTGTTTAACTTGTCTGAAGTGCTACTTTTGGATGTTTGGATGTATGATTTGGAAGGTTGGAGGGTGCAAATCGAGCAAAGCGATGTAAAAGGTAAGGAATAAAAGAGAATGAAAAAAGAGGTAATGCACATGAGTTCTCTAAAAAGTTGTAAAAAAAATAACAACAAAGAGAAAAAGAAAAAGAAGAAAAAGGAAAAGAAAAAAATTTGCAATGAATGAATGAAAAGGAATGAGTGGAGAAGGCACCTTCCTTCCTTTTGAAGAAATTGACACGTCCTAGAGTATTGTACTTTAGTAGGTTAACCTTATGTTTTGAGATGTGGCAACTTAAATTCTGATGGAACTTAATAAGTTGTGTGTGTAAATTTTCAAGTCTTTATGTTTTGTACTTAATGGGATGCCTTAAGGTTGTTGTGTATTGGTATGGTGTTGATGGAATAAACAATGATGATTATTACCTTGCTTGTCTTTCTTTCCAAATTTTCAATATTTTGTTAAAAGAGTGCTATTGTAGGGTGAAGCGTTTTTCTTTGTGAGTTTGATTGAGACCTTGGTCATGCTTGAGAACAAGCGTGGAATAAGTATGGAATAATTTGATAGCTTGTAAATTTAACATAAAATGTTATACATTTGATTATTGTCTATGGGTAATTTTTGGCTCAAATGAAGACTTTTCACTTGGTTTTCATATTTTCCATAAGAAATGCTACATTTGTTGAAAAGGAAGCTTTGGAGGCTAATTTTGTGAAGTTTTGATGAAGCTATCAAATTGGTGCCAAGTCCTCAAAAACGCTTCTAGAAGTCTGTAGTTAGCGCTTGGGCAAGCACAGGGAGAGACCAGTCTAGGAGAGAGAATAGCTATTGGAAGTATTGTAATAGCGCCTAGGCAAGTGATATGCAGCCAGACCCGCAAGAGAGAGAAATGATGCTGGAAGTATTTGCGTCACGCTTGGGCAGGCGCTATGCAGTCCACACCAGCAATTGAGAGAAAAGCTCCTGGATGTTTTTCAATAGCGCTTGGGCAAGCGCTAAAGAGCAACGACTTGGATTTTTACAAATCTTTCCAGATGCAAAGAAATCTTTTAAGTGTAACCTGGCTAAAATTTTTAGGGATTTTATAGATAATTAAATATTTTAGATTTATTTTAAAAAGATATTATTTAGTTTTAGGGATTTCTTGTTCTCATATATATATTTTGAAGGATTGTAAAAGGGGATCGGCTCCTCTTCCTCTTGACTTTTATTTCTCCACTTAAAATAAAATAATAGATCTTTTTTTTTTCGTGTTCTTCACAACCATGAGTGGCTAAGCTCAATATTTTCAGTCAAGGGTTGAATTCAAGCAGGGATTCTTTGCAATCATGAGATCTAAACGCGATAAGTATACTCTTCAAATTTGATTGGCTTTTGTGTGTTTTTTGAGTTTATGAGAAACCCTGTCTCTAGTGTTTTCTTATTGTTTGCTCAATAAGGGCCCATTGTTCAATCTATAGGAAAGCATATAGCTATCAAAAAGGTTGAGATTCATATTGTCTAACTGAATTGAATAACTAGCAAATAATATAATTTAATTGCATCCAAGCCTTCGGAGTATATTATGGAAACCCATAATCTATTTTAAACGAACTGTGTTTGTGAGTTTGTTGAATAGGGCTAGGTCTTTCTAGTTTGTACTGCTGTTAGTGAATTAAATTCTATCGCTTGTTTAGCGTTATTCGCTGATTAGAGATTATTCGAGCGCTTTGTCTATTTAATCTAATATTAGGGAAAGACTTTTCAGGGGCGCTTGTCCAAAGATTATAACCTGTTAGTCTTTCAATTTTTAGAATTATCTTTGTATCAATGATCGATCAAGAGAATCCCATACTGTGAATCACCCTTGGCTGAATCATTTCCTCTATTGGTTTTTAATTATTTAATTTATAGCTTTATGTTACTTAGTTGTTATTTTCAATTGCAACTTGATCAAAACCACCCCTTTTTAATTTGTCTTTATAAATTGGTTTCAAATTAAAAATAAGATTTTGTTAGTCTCTAAGGTTCAACCCTTCTTTCCCTATCTACAATTTATCTAGATTAGGAAACCAGGAATTATCTTTGGTGGCCTCGACACCCATCACTAGGTTTAATATGTGACGTCCAATTTAGTTTGTCGCCTTTTTGATTTTGTTCAAACAGATATAACATCATGCAAATATATGATCCTTACATATTCGTAGGCATTAAACTTAACATGTTAAATTAAGAATTAAACCTCCAACATAAATCAAATCATTCAAAGTTGCATTTTAATTTAATAGATAAATCTCATAACTAGATCCAAATATTTAACCTAGCATTATTATAAATAAATCAACACAATTAAAATACAAAAAACGAGTAAAAGACATAAATAACAAACTTAGGAGTTCATTTGATTGGCTGCTCCCAAACTTCACGTCCTAAGCTTAGCTAATGACTCCCTTCCTTCTGCGTTGCAAAAATAATACCTAAGCTACTGACTCTCTCTCTCTCTTCATATTTGCTGAGTTTTATGATTGGCCACTCAATTCTCTCTTTCTTCCTTGCTACAATAAGTGCACAAAAGTGTTCAAAGTGTCTAACCCTTTTCTTGCCATTGTTTTCTCTTTTTATAGAATCCTTGGGTGGTTTTTATTAGTCACATCACACTCAACAACTTGCACAAGTTGAGTTTTTAGGCTGCTCTCCACCATCTAAAGTTTGAATAAGAAAATGTTAAAGGAGACTGCTCATAAGGCTAGATACAATGCTCTTATCAAAACTGCAGTGTTTTCAGCTCAAATGATATGTCAGGAGGTCATCCCACTGATAACTCATTAATCTACCATAAAAAATTACCTGTTTGATTATTGACTATGGATAATTTTTGGTTAAAATGAGGATTTTCATTTGGTTTTCATGTTTTCCATAGGTTATGCTAGATTTGTTCAAAAGGAAACATTGGACATCGATTTCTCTAGATTTTGATGAAGTGGACCAAATTGGAGCTAGATTCTCAGAGAGCCTTCTAGATGTTTTTAGCTTACGCTTGGGCAAGCATAAGAAGAGATTAGTCTGAATCTAAATGAAATCCCTCTGAAAGTTTTGAGATAGCATTTGAGAGAGTGTTGTAGAGTCGGATCCACAAAAGAGGAAAGTCTTCTGGAAGTTTTGAGATAGTGCTTGTGCAAGCATTATGGGAATGTGACCTGAACAATTGGATATTCTTGCTAGCTATAAAAATATCATCGAAAATGCAAGCTGGCCCATCATTTAAGAGATTTTGATAGATACTCAATTTAAATATTTAGATTGTTTTCAAAAGATTTTTTACTTTTAGGGTTTCTTTCCTCCATTATATATGGAATCTTAAAGTTTGTAAAGATCCCATCTCCTCTCCTTATTCTGAACAACAGTAGTTCTCTTAGGGTTTATTTTTATTTTGTGTTTTCTCCATAGCCATGAGTGGCTAAACTTATTATTTCATTCAAGGGTTGATTTCATGTAGGGATTTTTCAAGATTATGAGATCTAAACGCAATAATTTTATTCTTTAATTTGGATTGACTTTTATGTGTTTTGTGAATCTGATGAGAAACTCCATCTCTATTATCTTCTTATTGTTTGTTCAATAAAGGCCCATGGACATGCTAATAGGAAAGCATATGGATATCAATGAAGTTAGATTCGTATTGTCTAAACTGAATTGACTTAATAGCGAATAATATAATTTGATTGTGACCAGGTGTTTGGATTATGTTATAGAAGCCCACAATCTATTTTAAATGAACTATGGTTATAAGTTTGTTGAATTGGGTAGGGTCTTTCTAATTTTTATTACTGCTAGTAAATTATATTCTATAACTTGTTTTGGGTTGTTTGCTAGTTAGGGATTATTCTAACGCTTGTTTGTTTAATCTAATATTACAAAAATATTTTTTGGAAACGCTTGTTCAAAAATTATAACTTGTTAGTCTTTTGAATTATTGAATCATCTTTGTATCAATGATCAATCAAGAAGATCTCGTACTATGAATAACCTTTGGCTAAATCTCTTTCCATTTTATTTTAATTCTTTGTTTTATTGCTATTAGTTACCTAATTTACTTTTCGATTGCTACTTTGATCAACCCCCCCCCCCCCCTTGCTCCCTTTTATTTTATTATTTTAGTACTGGTCTCAATTTAAAAATCAGTCTTTATTAGTCTCTAGGGTTCGAGCCTTCTCACCCAATCTACAAATTATTAGAATAGGAAGAGCATGAATTATTTTTTATGGTCTCAACACCCATCAAATTTTTGCGCCATTTTCAAGGACTAATCTAAATCTTATTTGTTATTTTGAGAACCAGATCTGAAGAGGCTGAACTAAAATTTGATCCAGAGATTGAGAAAATAGCTCATGCATTAAGAAGAGCAGCAAGACAGTGAAAAAAACAAGCATCAACGACATCGACACCTCCTTTAGACGAACTAGTGCTTGAATTTTCAACTGAATCTAAAGGAGAAGAGACTGAATCTGAAGAAGAGGATGCCATGGCTAATGAACAGATGGTGAGACAGCTACACACTCCTCCAGTAGAGGAATAGCCTCTTTGCATCACTTATCCAACTCTGGAGGTGGCATTTGAGCTAAAGTCAGGATTGATTCACCTACTTCCTATCTTTCGCGGATTGGAGAATGAGATCCCATCAAACACTTGAAGGAGTTTCATGTACTTTGCTCAAGCATGGGATTGTAAGGAGTAATAGAAGAACAAATTAAGTTGAGGGTGTTTCCATTTTCTTTGCAGGATGCCGCCAAGGAGTGGTTGTTCCATTTGCCCTCAGGATCAATCAGATCATGGGACAATATGGTCTGACTTTTCTTGGAAAAGTATTTTTCAGCCTCAAGAGCAGCTTTGATTCGAAGGGAAATAAGTGGCATAAAGCAAAAGGATGCAAAAACTCTCCATGACTACTGGAAAGGTTCAAAAGACTTTGTGCAAGCTTCTTGCAACATGGAATTACTGAACAATCTTTAATTCAATATTTTTATGAAGGAATGCTGGATTTGGAAAGAAGGATGGTTGATGCAGCAAGTGGAGGGGCTCTTGTTAACAAGACTCCTCAACAAGCCCGAGAAATCATATCTACCATGGCCGGTAATACATAATAGTTTAGGAGACGTCAAGACGTGCCAAGGAGGGTCAATTAGGTAAGTGACTCTAACATTGAAAATAAACTTAACGAATTATCAAGTTTAGTTCAAAGTATTGTTACAAGTATGTATCCTCAAGATAAAGTATGTGGAATCTATGTTTATCATGGACACGCGACTGATATGTGTCCCACATTGCAAGAAGGAAATCAAGAATAGGTGAATGTTGTAGGTAGATTTCCTGGCCAAGGTCAATAAAAATATGATCCATACTCAAACACAAACAACCCCGGATGGAGGGATCATTCGAACTTCAATTATAGAGGAAGGCCACAAAACACACATCAATATCAGTATGCACCATCACAGCAGCACTCTCAAGCAAGCTCAAACCCAAGTATGTCTCTTGAAGATATAGTTAAGTCACTTGCTATTAACACTCAACAGTTTCAACAAGAGAATAGAACCAGCATCCAGAACTTAGAAAATCAAGTGAGTCAATTAACCATTTCTCTAAGAAAAATGGAGTCGCAAGGGAAGCTACCTTCTCATATTATCATCAATCCCAAGCAAAATATAAGTGTAATCACTTTGAGAAGTGAGAAGGATCTTGCAACCCCAAACCTGAAGAAGGGAAGTAGTGGTCTGAAGAAAGATGCTGAAGAAGAGATAAAGATATCACAGACTGAGATCTCAAAATTAAGCTTGCCCAAGCCTCTGCTACTGGTGACACATTCCCCTTTTCCTAAAAGGTTAGCTAAATCGAAGAAGGACAAAGAAGCAAAAGAGATCCTTGAGACTTTTCGCAAAGTAGATGTAAATATACCATTATTAGATGCAATTAACCAGATTCCTCGCTATGCGAAATTTTTAAAGGAGCTTTGCACAAATAAAAAGAAGTTGTTTGGTTTGAAAAGGGTAAGTGTGAGGGAGAATGTTTCTACCATGTTGCAGAGAAAATTACCCCCTAAGTGCAAGGACTAAGGTATGTTTGCTATTTCTTGTAAAATTAGCAATATTCGGATTAAGAATGCTATGTGTGATTTGGGTCCTTTGATAAATGTCATGCCAATGTCCATTTATTCTTTTTTAAAGGCCGGTCCATTAAAAAACACCTCTATTGTCATTCAATTGGCCGATAGGTCCATAGTATACCCAAAGGGGTGTTAGAGGATGTTCTAGTGTAGGTCAATGAACTGATATTTCTTATCGATTTTTATGTACTGGATATGGGGGGTGATAAATCCCCCACTTCATCTGAAATTTTTCTCAAGAGACCATTTCTTAGCACTAAAATGCCAGCAAAAAAATAGAAAGAGTCGTGCCGTTCAAAGTAGAATTTTTCTAGGATCCATTACTCGACTTTGCATGCTTTGTTCCCAAAATGCATAAAGACCTCACCATTTAATAAGTAACCATAGAAATGATGAAATCTGCTATTTATTTATCGATGTTATTTATTTATTCAATTTTTGTTTGACAATTAGAGCAAAAATAGATGCTCATGATGGTACACTTACCATAGAGTTTGATGAAGAAATAATTAAGTTTAATGTGTATGATGATCCACGTGATGTGCTTAATGTTTGTGTTGTTGATGTAATTAATCTTTTAGCTCCTGAGGTAAAGGAAATTGCTTTGTAAGACCCAGAAGGGATCGATTGAAATCTGAGAATGTCTAACCTCAGAAGTTAAACGAGGGTGCTTGTTGGGAGGCAACCTAATTCTAGGCTTGCCTAAGCCTAATAGCTTTCTCTTTTCTTTTCAGTTTTTTATTTTATTTTATTTTATTTTATTATTTTTGAGTCATCTTCTTCCCTTCATTGCAGTGGTGTATTTGCTTTTCCGGGTATGCAATGAAAACTAGAGATATTGGCTCATGGTTAAAATGATTTTAATGAAAACTGTTATTTCCCTTTGTTTTCTTTTTACCTCTTAGTAATATTAGTGGTACTTTTATATTTCTAGTTTTTTTAATTATTTTTATTTTTCCTTTCCTTCTTTATTTTATTTTCTATTTCTTTTTACTTTTACTTATTCCTTACCATTCCTTTTTCCTATTTACTTCCAATTTGACCTAGGTAACTTTTACTTTCTATCTTATTTGAATTGCTGCAGCCACCCTCTAAAGAGCATAGTAGCACTGCCCCCTTTGATGGACCCCAAATACTATGAATGAAGTAGTAGGCCGCCAACTCCTTCTTCGTACTGCCAACACAGCATTCTGCCTTGCCATCAACATCGGAGTCACACGATAGCTCTAGCGATGAGGATGAGATGCACTGCGCTTCCCCAACAGCACTTGATGTCGCCCCTTCTCATTCTGATGCCACTTCTGCTGTCGCCACTATCATCGGACCTCAATAGTAGCAACCCATGATGGCTCTGCCTCCTTCTTCCTTCTTCCCAAAGACAGACTCATTCCCAATCCCAGGGAGATAGTGATTTCATAGATGGTGCTTTCATAGATATTGCTCCTACGCAAAGAAAACAAGCCCAATCTCCTCCACAGGGACATTCCTCATCCCTTCTCTTTAATTTTTCTATCATTTATTTAGTTGTGGAGAAATCTTTGTGTTTGATTGATGATTCCACATTGAGGACAATGTGAGGAGTAAGTGTGGGGCGAGGAATCAAGAAATTTAATTTTGGAAGTGCTTGGTTTGTTTAATTTCTAGATAATATCTTTTAAGGCACTGAATTTTTTAGCATTTTTTCCATATTCTAAAACTTGATTTAGGTATTTCTTTTAGCAATTCCTCTTTAATTTTTAATAAATTTTATTATTTATCCCATGGAAATTTTGATTGTTTGATGTGTAAAAATCTTATTTCCAAATTTCTTTATTATCTTAAATTGTGATTGATATTCTCTTTTGACCTCTTGAGAGGAGTTCTTTGTCCTTCAACTAATTTCTTTACATTAAATTGACTTTTTGGGATTTTAGGCAAGGTAGTACTAGTCTTTATTGTGGACATCCCTCTTCTCCATACCATAAATAGCATCCCTTAATCATTCTATTTTGTACAAATCTGAAGATTTTTGAAGGAAAGTAGTTTATTGTTGTCATTCACCCTATCTCTATACAATTCTATTTTACATATACACAAAGAATGATTCTAACATGGTAATAATCTAAATAGGAAACAAACCTAAACTAGGAAAGATAATATTCTACAAATCTCTACACTCCCCCTCAAGTTGGTGCAAATATATTACACATGCCCAACTTGCAAACTAAAGGATGAAACAACTTACTACTCAAGCCCTTCGTGAAAACATCAGCTAGTTTTTCTTTTGAAGCCACATAGAAAACTTTAATGGAACCTTCAACTATCTTTTCCTTTATAAAATGATGATCAATCTCTATGTGCTTAGTTCAATCATGCTGGACAGGATTATTCATTATATTGATGGCTACTTTACTATCACAAAACAAAGATGTATCTGCTGTTTCAAATAACTTTAATTCTTTCATCACTCTACGCAACCATAGAAGTTCACAAATTCCTTGTGCCATGGCTCTATACTCATCTTCTGCACTGGACCTAGCAACCACAGCTTGTTTCTTGGTTCTCTAAGTGACCAAGTTTCCACCAAGAAAAACACAATAACCTGAGGTCGATCTCCTATCATCAAGGGAACTAGCCCAATCTGCATCCGTATAGCGTTCTATTTTCAAATGACCATGTTTAGAAAATAACAACCCTCTACCTAGAG
>CANUEP010023112.1:0-45540 GCA_947857235.1 Jatropha podagrica
ATATTACAGAAAGATGTTAAAAACCTTGCCTCTAAACAAATTTTTGCTAGATGGCAAGCGATTTTGAGTATATTTGATTTTGATATAGAATTTATAAGAGGTAATTTTAATAATATTCCAGATTTTCTAACCAGAGAGTTCTTACAGAACAACGGTAAGAAAGAAGAATAAAGGAAAGGAGATAGTAAAGAGTGAATCAGTAAACAGTGAATCCAATTCATCTACTAAAGCTCTTTCTGAGCATTCTGAAGACCTCAATAAAACCCTAAACACTAAACCTGCCCCTTCTAAAGACCTTAAAAAATGGATTGAAGAACTTAGTCAATCCCCAGAAATAGTAAAAGCTTTACAGAGCATAGCTTCTTCTTCAGTAGAAGCTTCAGGTATGTCTCTAAACCCTAAAGCGATCATACCCGTCCATGGTATGGCTAGTCCATCTCAAACGGTATGGCTAGTCCATCTCATTATATATATATATATATATAATTAATCACTTCAAAATATTAAGTTTAAAATTTATTTTTAATATATTATGATAATGAGATATTTAAAAATTTTTATATTTATTTCAATTTATTTTTAAATATTTATTTCTATTTTTATTATAATTTAAAATATTTTATTTACGAGAGGGATAAAAAAATATAGTTATTTATAATATTTTATTTAGAAAAAACATGAAAAAAAGAAAATATATATATTTTTTATAATATTCTTCATATTCACATTAATCTTATATTAAATTTTATTTTAATATTATAAAATTTAAAAATTATGATCAATATTTAATACTAAAAAATAAAAACAAATATAAATGATAAGTAAGTAATGACATAAAAAATTAAATGAGTGTGAATAACGAGTTTAATCAATATGTAATGCACATCATAAAAAAAACTAGTATATATATAAAAGTATGAACAATTTGAATTAATTTCTAAAATAGCCCTACAGACTTTTAAATTTATTGATTGATTAAAAAATATCATTAAAAATAATTTAATCCTATTCTAATTATAAAACTTTTAGTTTTATTGATATTTTATTGGTTGATTAAAATTATATTAAAAATATTATTAAAAATAATTTAATTTTATTTTAATCAGAAAACCTTTCTTCACTTTAAAATATTATTATATTTTAAGTATATTACAAATAAAAAATAAATTACGAGTAGCATCAACAAGCACAGATAATATACAAGGCACATTAAAAAAACTAGTTAAATTAAGTGCTCATATTGAGAGTTCAAAATGTGACAAATTAATTAAGAAAAAATTGTGATTTTATTCCTATATTTTACCATATTTGAATAGATTACCCTCACATTTTAAAAATATAATATTTTACCCTTAAGTTTTAGTTTCGTTAAACTCACCTGTCTTTTCGTCCAAATTTTATACTTTTGCGTTAAATATTTTGTAAAAATACAAAAATGCCCTTATTTTAAGAGGCACCATCTCCATCTCTCCTTTGTCTCTATCCCTTTCTTGAAAATTATTTTAATGTTTTATCATCAATTTTTCTTAGTTCTCAAATTGGATAAAATTTAAAATTCAATCAAATAAATTCTTTCATTTGTTTGTTGAGCTAGTCCACGATTATCACTTTATGCTATTTCTGCTATTTGTTGAGCAACCATAGCCGGATCAGATAAACTCAAGTTTGAAAAGAAAGCTATGGCAAAACTTGCAATAATTGATTTCGACGTGGTTAGACATTTGGGTAGGTTTTGGATAGGAAGAAGTGAATGAGTGTTGTTGGGTTAACATTTTTTTTTTTTTTTTTGAGTTAATGCTCAAACATTTTGTATTGAGCATTGCCATTGTTGTTGCCAATGATAGAACTTCTTGATTCTTGGTTTTTTTGAGTTAGCTCTCTTACTACTTTTACTTTAAGTAGAAATTTGCTAAGACAAAATGAATTAAAGCTAAAGTTTGAGAAATAAGGCTTGATGGATTTTGATTATCTTAACTGATTACAAAAGAAGCAAAAGAAAGATTAAAGTTTGCCTTTTTCTAGGGTTATAAATATATAAGGAAGAAAGAGAAAGAGTTGGGATGAAAGGGATTAAGATTGAGACGAAAAAGATGAGGGGAATTATGTTTCTTTCAAAATAAGAACAAATAATTCAATTGTAACAATTAATTGATGGCCTTTAGTGGCCACTTGGATACTGTTTCTATGTTTTCCATTATTGAATGAAAAAGAAAGTTTTATAGAAGAGAGAGAGAGAGAGAGAGAGAAGGGAAAGATGGAGATAGAGCCCTCTAAAAATAAGGACATTCTTATCTTTTAATAGAAAAATTAATGGAAAAAAAAATAGAAATTAGATAGAAGGGTTAGAGAGTTTAACATAGGCAAAAAGTAGGAAGATTTAGTATAATATTTAAAATACGAGAGTATCTCTAGTTAATTTTCATAAAATATAAGTATAAAATCATAATTTTTTCATTCATTAATTATTTTTTTTTGTTTTAATTAATAGTTTATAATATATATATATATATAGAGAGAGAAAGAGAGTTTGTATTATATGAAAAGTCAAGTATAAATAATATAATTTGCCACTTGATATTATTATTTTATAACAGATGTTAGAATTCTAACACAATTTACTACAATTGTAAAAATTATAAGGAAATAAGTTATTTTATATTTTCAGATAATTTATTTATCAAGACAACATCTATAAAAAATGATTATCTCTAGCATTTAATATATTGATATAAATTTATTTCTCTGCACAAAATAATTAATAAGTATCTACATGCTTAAAAAAAGTGTGAATAAACAAGACACTAAATTTTTTATTTCAATGATATAAAAATAAATTAAAAAAATAGTTCATTTTTATTGGTAATAAAAAAAAACCTTGCTTAATTAGCTTGGTTTATAGAGTAATCTCATATACCATAAGTTAAATTGAATAGATAAATGATACGAGATACAAGAACGTATAAGATATGAAAATTTTTAAAAAAACAGGACATCCACACGTTTAGGATGCAATGCACTAAATAAGTAATATATTAATATTTTAAATAAATAAATAAGCATGTATAATAAATCATAAACATGAAAAAACACACCAAATTTCTTATTTCAATGGAAAAAACAAGTTAAAAAAGAACAATTCATTTTTTTTGTAGTAAAAAAAACTCTGATTGATTAACTTGGTATATGAAGTAGTCTCATATACCAGGAGTCAGATTACATGAACACGGGACACGAGATATATAAACATACAAAATATGATAATTTAAAAAAAAAGGTAGGACATCCATTCAATGCGGACACAATACACTAAATGAGTAATATATTAATATTTTAAATAAATAGACAATCATTTATAATAAATCATAAATATAAATAAAAAAATAATACATTTATTAAATAAATAGACAATCATTTATAATAAATCATAAACATAAATTAAAAAATAATACGTTTATTATTTCATTGACACTAAAATAAATTAAAAAATAGTTCATTTTTAATGGTAATAAAAAAAACTTGATTGATTAGCTTGGTGTATGAAATAGTCTCGTATATGAATAACTATATTACACAAACATGAGACACAAGATATATGAACGTACAAGATACAATAATTTTTAAAAAAGGTAGGACATCACATGCTTAGGGCACTATACACTAAATAAGTAATACGTTAATATTTCAAACAAATAAACAATCACTTATAATAAATCATAAACATAAAATTAGAAAAATACACTAAAATTTTATTTCAATGATACAAAAAAAAAAACTCTTCATTTTTTATTAACGATAAAAAAAAACTTAGTTGATTAGTTTGCTATATGGAGCAATCTCATATACTAGGAGTTAGATTGCACGAACACAGGACATGAGATACGAGAACTTATAGAAAAAATAATTTTTAAAACTAGGGCATCCAAATACTGATGATATATTACACTAAATAAGTAATATACTAATATTTTAAATAAATAAACAATCATTTATAATAAATTATAAATGTGAAATAAAAAATAATTTAATTTCTTATTTCAATGACACAAAAATAAATTAAAAAAATATTATATTTTTTATTAGTAATAAAAAAATCTTGGTTGATTAGTTTGATGTATAGAGTAGTTTCATATACTAAGAACTAAGTTGCATGGAGACGGGACGCAAGACATGGAAATGTACAAGATACGATAATTTTTAAAAAAGTTGGACATCTACATGCTTAGAGCACAATATACTAAATAAGTAATACATTGATATTTCAAATAAATAAATAATTATTTATAATAAATAATAAATATAAGATAAAAAACACTAAATTTCTTATTTCACTGACACAAAAACTAATTAAAAAAAATTATTTTCATTTGTAATAAAAAAATATTGATTGATTAGCTTGGATAGTGTCATATATCAGGAACTAGATTGTATGAACATGAGACACGAGATATAGAAACGTATAAGATACAATAATTTTTAAAAAATATAAGACATCCATATGCTTAGACTACAGTACACTAAATAAGTAATATATTAATATTTTAAATAGATAAATAATTATTTATAATAAATCATAAACGTAAAATAAATAAAAAATACTAAATTTCTTATTTCAATGCACATAAAAATAAATTAAAAAAATGCTTCATTTTTACTGATAATAAAAAAAAATTTTAGTTGATTAGTTTGGTGTATGAAGTACTTTCGTATACCCAGAGTTAGGTTAACGAATATAGGACATGAGGTACGAGAATGTATGGATACAATAATTTTTAAAAGTAGGACATCCACATGTTTAGGATAAAATACACTAAATAGGTAATATATTAATATTTTAAATAAGTAAACAAATAAAATTAAAAAAAATTAATTTATTATTTCAATGAAACAAAAACAAATTAAAGCATTAAATTATTTGACTCGTCAAATTTTAAAAATTATTCAAAAAGCAGTTGTTGAACACAGCTTAAAGCATTAAATTATTTTTAGCTTATTAAAAATAATATAGGAAGAATTGAATTTGACATATTCAAACAAACTTGGGAAAAGGGAGCACGTCAGAGTGCGTTGATCCATTCCATGTGATCAAGCCTCTTTGGTCATTTAATCATTACGATGGGAATAGGTCATCATCAATTCTCTTCTATTTTTTTGCTGCAACTTGCAATGAAAACTTTGCATTCTGTCTACAATATATTTTAGTTTTTATGAGTTATAGCTTTGAGTTGTGGATTGGACTTATTTAGTCTTGAATTAATTAATTAGATTTTAAATATTATTAGACTCAACATTTAAATTAATTTATAGCCGAAGGAGTTGGCAGTAAGCGTTTAAAAAAAGACAGCAGGAAACCGTCTTCATAATCCATAATCCGGAGCGGTTAATGTAACTATAACTGGGTGGTTAAGGGCGACAGCAAGAAAAGCGCGATTTAGAAACGGATTATTCAGTTTCTAAAAGCTAAAAAATCCGTTGCTAGAAGAGATTAGAAACATTAGAAACGGATTCTTTCTGTGACAAAAGTTGGCGTTTCTAATCCTTTTAGCAACGGATTTCTAATCCGTTTCTAATACTTTTAGCAACGGATTTCTAATCCGTTTCTAATTTGGCAACGGATAAATCCACTTCTAATTTCACACCCCTTGGGAACGAATTTCATTTCTAATTTCGTTTCCAATTCATTTCTAAAACCATTTCTGAATCCATTTTCATTCCATTTTTCAATCCATTTCTTAATCTGTTTCCGTTTCGTTTCTAAATTCGTTTGATCCCAAGCAAAATGGCTTTGTTGTTGGATGATACACAAAGAAGCACCTTCAAGTTAAAAATTTTTACTAAAAAAAATTCCTAAAATGAAGGGCAATTTTATGCATTGCAGAAGCAGCAGCAAGAACAATTCAAGTTTTAAGAAAACAAAAACACACAACGTTATGTTTTGATGGAGAAATTAAAATTAACACCAATATATTATTTATATTAAAGATCTAGTCAATTAATAATACACGGTAATTAAAGAAAAGAAAAAAGTGCAACACTACAATTACAAATCAAATTGACCTAATTAAATGTATATATCCAATTTAGACATTAATTAGGCTATTGAAAATGAAACAAAAGCTTGAGGAAAGCTATTCACTGGAAGTCAGAAGTTGTTTTCGTTGTTTTTATTGAATGAATAACCATTTTACTTTTGCAAAACTGCAATTGTTCAGCCAATAAATGAATGAATAACCATTTATTCAGTTGTTTTCGTTGGATAAGAAAAAAAAAAACTAATGGCTACATTATTTTTTCAACCACGGTCATAGTCAACACCAACGAAAATAAAAAAATGTAAAAAATCTTATTGGACGAGGAGAGACTGAGTGATGAAGAGACAGAGATGGAGCTTCTTCTTGGTCACCGGTCTTGCAGGCGGCGGTGGAGCTGCTTAACGGCTATTGCTCTTGCGCAGAAATGGAGAGAGATAGCGATACGTTCGTGGCTGTCGGTAAACACCAGATAGAGAGGACAGCGTGGCCGCCGACCCTGGAGGTTGTCATGGCTACCGGTGGTGCCCAGAGATGAGAGACAGGAGAGGCGAGGGAGATTGAGACTGAGGAGATTTTGATCTAGAAGGAGGAGGAGATTGAGAAGTGAATGCGAGTGACCTAATTTGGGTCGTCTGTAGTGCCCTAAACGGCGCCTTTTAGGGCATTCTATTTTTTTTAATTTCATGTTATTAGAAATGGACTGCATATCCATTTCTAATATCATAAAGCACAAAACGACGTCGTTTAGCTTCTTTTTTTTTTGAGTGCATCCTCTTTTTAGAAACGGACTAGATATCCGTTTCTAAAAAGAGGAAAACCAAATGGCGCTGTTTAGTGCTTTTTTTCGCTTATCATATTAGCAACAGACTAAACGTCCGTTTCTAGTCCATTTCTAAATCCGTTTCTAACAAATAGGAACCAATCCATGTTCAATTAGCAACGGATTACGAATCCGTTACTAATAGTTTCTAAATTTGTCTTTGATCCGTTCCTAATTTATGCGCGCCAGTTTCCCGTTTCTAATATGTCCGTTTCTAATCCGTTTTCTAAAAATGGTGAAAGATACAAGATTATTTTTCTTTTCTAATCTGTGGCGCTTCCGTTCTAAATTTCTGTTGCTAAATCGCATTTTTCTTATAGTGGGCACTTGATAATTGTCTGGTACCCTATAAAGGCCAAGCTCAAATGTAACCACATCTATAAGCATGTTTTTTTATATTCTCATATCATGGCAAAGCAGTTACAAGATGTGAGGTGCAAACTGGTAACGAATTGGTGAAGAATTGAACGTTATCTAAAAGTTAAAGGTGGCCTTTATTCACTATTTTCACCATAACTCTTTCCATAGATATAATGTTAAAATAAACTTAATACCATTGGAAACTAGACAAAAATAAATTTCCAATGGTATATGGTACATTGAAATCCAAGTTGAAACTGAGTACTTAATCATTATAAATCAAGAGTTCAAAAATGAACTCTCTCCATTTGATTGGTCATATCTCAAGCTATAAAAGGAATTTTTGAGTGATTCAAGTTGTATTAGAAATTAGAAAATTGAGCTTTACAATGATATATGGAAAGTCAAAATCGCATTTAAAACAGGCTAGAACGATAAAAAATAGTTTGTGAAAAAGAAGCTGAAAATTGATTCGTATGAACAATGACGTCTTAAGATCAAAAATTGCATTTATCCGATATTGGAAAGATATGAACTCTACCTTCAAACTGTATTCTATATAAAGTGTTATTTACATGCTTTATAATCAATTTATTGATTATATTTTGCATATAATATTTCATATAATAAAATATTTAATTATTAATAGAAGACAGTTATTTATCTTTTACATTCTATTGAAAGAATCTCACTAAAAAATAAAGTCAATGAGGCAATATTATTTTATTAAATAAATTATAATGTGGTTATAATTATGAATTTATTTTGTATTAATTAATGTCTCTAAATATTCTTGATCAATGTTCTTCTTAATAATTGACGATTATTAGAATTATTGAGACTTATACATATTATATTTTTTTCTTTATAAAGGGAGTAGTTGTTCTCATAAGCTGAGATAATAATAATAATTATAACTAATACATAGGTTTTTGTTATTTGAACAAGTTTACTGAATTGACCTGCATGAGAATTTCATTTGAAGGGTTACCTCTGTCTATAGAATATTCAAGTATTGATTGTGTAATTGATAATTTGACTTGAAATTACTAAGCTATTTTGTGTGGATAATTATGTTTTGATTTTTCATTCACATTATTCATTTATTGATATAATAAACAATGATTAATTAGACATAGTAGAAATTGTATGAAGATACTTATCTAATTAAGTTAGGATTCATTACCTATGTAAATTAGGAAAAATATTCTAATTATTATCTATCAGTATTAATTAAGAAACCATTTTGCAATGTAGAATGAAATTAGCAAATTAAGTTTGAAATTTTTATGGAAATAATCAATAGATAAGATTAAAAAAACTAACATGATTTAATAAAGAAGATACACTCTATGCTTAATTACTAAATTAAAATATTAATAATGAAATGATACACTAATAAATCATGCGTTGAAAAGTTAAGTCAAACCACTGTTGATTTTTTAAATATTTAGGTAGTCATGACATATTGTTAGACAATGTTCCTAACCTTCAAATATTAATTTATTAGTTAATTATATACGTCATAAATATATTTGCAACCTAATAGGTTATACACATAATAATAGATATGAGAAAGTAAAAACAAGAAATCAAATTATGTGTGACTTGATTATAAATAAGTTTTAGCACTTTAAAAGAAGAAATTATAATTTTATCTAAATTATTAAGTATTGACTTATTGATGTATGTATAAAATTTATTGATATAAATTTTAGATTATATATAAATTTAAGATTTTAATTATGATTTATTTATTTAAATAGTTAAATAAATAAATATAGTTAATTAAATTGAAAATCCTTATACCACATTTATTATGATTTATTTATTTAAATTTTTTAAATAAATAAATAAATAAGAACATATATATATTAGTTATAATTTATTTATTTAAGAGGTTTTATTTATTTATTTATTGATTTATGACCTAGGACTTTATATATAAGGTTTATGAGACAATCTAAGATTGATTGATGTTTGATAGCTACCAAACTAAGCATCATACTCTCTATTATCTCAACCCTCTAAAATAGTTTTAGAGTTTTTCGATTATCTATTCATATAGATATATTACTAGAAGCCGAACAACTTGATGACTTGTATTTTACGACAACCTAGCCATGTAGATCAAAGTTTCAAAGACTTAGAAATAGATGTATTCTTCTAAATAATTTTATTACTATAATCGTTCAAACGGATCCTTGTTAGAATAATTATTTTGTTATAATTATTTTATTCCAGTGCATTTTATTGATATTAAAATCCAACATCAAAGACAATATCCCTTTACTCAAATCACACAATTTCACTCTTGCTCCTTGGAAAGTAAATTCTAGAAGGCTTAATTAAACCTTTCGTTTGACTTTCTAGCTCTCTTCTCATATCCACTTTTCTTGAGTACTCTAAGCATGTGACAGTATTCATCTGGCTCACTTTTCTCCTAATCTCTTTCTAGATTCTTGAATTTTCTTATCTTAGGCTTGGAGAATCCTTAATCCACCAAGCCTTTGCAAAAGCCTCATCTGGATTTGAACCCTCCTTAGTCATTCAAGCCTCACTTGATTTAGATTTCTCCTTGAATTTTAAATCAAGTTGAAGCTCTAAGACAAAAGGATCAACACTTTACCTAGAAGGAGTGGAGCCAGTTGAAAAATTCAATAAAATGATTTTGCAAGTTGAAACATTTAGTATGTATAATTATATAAGTTGAAGTGTTTGATGGTGAAAGTAAAAGTTGAAAATAAAGTTAAAGGGTGAAATTTTGTATTTGCCAAAAAATAATGGAGGCTATAACATCTTAGCACCACATCACTATCCCACATCAACAAAAAAAAAAAAAACACTAAATGAAAAAAAGCCTGAACTTTATCCTTTTTTACAATTTTAGCTTTTTTTATTTTGAAAATATCATATGATTTGTTCATACTACTTGCATATACATACTTAGCACATAATGAATTATAGTTTAATCATATAAAATTTAGATTTTTCAAATCATCATAATTGATTTTTATTAGGTGTAGAAATAACACTTCTTTTGAAGAAAGAGAATTCACAAGATTTGAGTGTTTGTATTTAACTAATTTGGAAAAAAATTATGAAGTTTTGAAGAAAAATTTTATTTTTCATTAAAAATTCTCTTTATAATTTATAATTTTTATGAGAGAGTTTTAAATATAACGACTTTTGATTTTCTTGTCTTATTAATTTTTATGAGTTGGTTGAGCATTACATCGTTTCAAGTATTTCATGATGTATATTTTGAATTTGGCACGATGCTCTTTTAATAACATATATTGATAGAATATGTAATATTCTGTTGGTATAATTAGTTTGATCTGATTTATATAGATTAGTTTTCTAATTGTATATAGTTAGGGTATTGAGCTGTATGCCTATATATAGGAAAGTCATTGTACAATATGAGATACGAAACACATCTACTTTCATGGTATCAGAGCCGTGAAAGATACCTATCTTCTATCGATCTTCTTTCTTCTTCTATTTCTATTTCTTCTTCTTCTCTTCATCGCTAATTTTATTCCTTTCTAATGGCAGAAAAAATTCACCCAGCCACCACCATCACGAATATCAAATTAGCCATTCCCTTCACCCTTGATTATGAATCTGCCCAATATAGCAATTGGCTACCTTGTTCACCATTCATGCCAAAGCTACACTCACCCATGATCATATTACTTCTCCAACGGGTGCAGTATCACGATCGGTTGATGAACAAGCGCAATGGGTTCGTATTGACAACATCGTGCGCCAATGGATTTATGGTACGATCTCTAATGATCTCCTCAACACCATTATACATCCAGAGGATACTACACTTGATGCCTGGAATCATCTTGCCAACTTATTCCAGGATAATAAAATTGCTCGTGCAGTTCATCTCGAAACTGAGTTCGCCAATACTCATCTGAGAGATTTTCTGGACGCAAAGGCTTACACTCGTCGTCCTAAAGTTTTGGCTGATCAACTAGCCAACGTTGATCAAAAGGTTAGTGGTCAGAGGATGGTTCTTCGACTCCTCACCAGCCTTACCAATGCGTATGATGGTTTTGTTACTATTGTTCAGAACAAAGTACCTATGCCTAACTTTGCACAAGCTTATTCTATGCTTATTTTGGATGAGACTACGAAAGCCGAACGTGCTAAATCAGAGGCAACAAATAATACTGCGTTACTTATGCGGACTGCTGCTACTAATCCTCAATCTAATTCTTACAAGGATCTGGCTCCAGTGCCAGCCACTTCCAAAGGCAAACGACAGCAAGGGAAACAGCGTGGTAATAATCAGCATGGGTATTAGACTAATCAGAATCATCAGAATTCTGGTAGGGGTCGAGGAAATTTTCAACATTCACAATAATTTTTTTATCCGCAGCCTCCTCCTTACATGCCGCCGTCTGGTTGGAATTTCCCTTCATGGAATGGCTGGTACCCATCACAGCCGTGGATGGCGCCACCATGTCCCTATCCAACAAATCCTTGGCCTCAATGTCCACTACGAGCACCGCAGTAAGGAATTTTAGGGTCTCATCCTTCACAGCAATCATTTTACACTGCTGCTGCCCCATCTCAGTCTACTGAATATGTTTCGACTGCTATCGAACAGGACTTGCATGTCATGTCTTTAAAGCCTCCAGAAGGACAGTGGTATATGGATTCAACTGCAACTTCTCACATGACTGCAAATCCAGGTACGCTCACCTCTTATTCTAAATTGAGCCGCAAAGATGGTATTATTGTTGGTAATGGGAATATTATTCCAATTCAAGGTCATGGTAATGTTCAACTGTCTCTTTCTAATCCCACTTTAAACCTTCGTAATGTTTTGCATGCTCTAAACATAATTAAAAACCTTATTTCTGTTCGTAAATTTACAACTGATAATTGGGTGTCTGTTGAGTTTGATCCATTTGGGTTTTCTGTGAAGGTTTTTCTAATGGGGAACAAAATTATAAGGTGTGACAGTTCTGGGGATTTATATCCTTTCACTCTTACTAGCGTTGGTCATGAGTCTACTTTTTCTGCTGTTTTGCCAAATCTTTGGCATGCTTGTTTGGGTCACCCTGGCAACGTCATTCTTCAATCTCTTAGACAAAATAAATTGATTGATTGTAATAAGGACAAGTTAGAATTTTGTACTTCTTGCCCTCTTAGTAAATTTATTCAGTTGCCTTTTCAGGATTCGTTTAATGTTACTCATAAACCTTTTGAAATAATTCATAGTGATTTGTGGTGTTCACCAGTTCTTAGTTCTTTCGGGCACAAATATTATTTGTTGTTTTTGGATGATTTTTCGAATTTCTTTCCCCTCTCACGCAAGTCTGAGGTTATTGGGAAATTTATTCAGTTTCATGCTTTTGTTACCACACAATTTCAAACCTCCATTAAACAATTGCAATGTGATAATGGCAAGGAATATGATAGCCAATTGTTGCATCAGTTTTGTATTCAGCATGGGATAACATTTCGTTTTTCATGTCCCTATACTTCTTCCCAACAGTATCCGCAGAGATATCTTGAAGGCAGATCCTTTGCCCTCAGTCGAGTCTGCTTATTCCACTGTTCGACAAGAGGCTGCCAAGCTCCAGATAATGAAACCGGTAACCAACCCGATAGCAGAATCATCATCCTTGGGCATTGGGTCTAATTTAATTGTGAAGAGTCTAGGAGAGAAACCTAAAAGTGAATCGGGACAGAACACAGGGAAGAACAACCAATAGCGCTCAGATAAGAGATCATCACAGCGTAAAGATAAGTCTGACCTGAAATGTAGCCATTGCGGAATGAAAAAACATACCAAGGAATCTTGCTTTAAGTTAATTGGCTTTCCAGATTGGTGGGATGAAACCCATAGAACTCAGGCGACTAATCAGACTGGAGGTGGAAAGGCTGCCACTGGTGTGGGCATCCTTGAGGTCATCGAGACCACCAACGGCAACCATGGAAGCTATGAAGGCAGAAATGAAGGAAGTAGAGAAGACCTAAATGGAAGAGGGGTGGCGGCTCTTGCAAAAGAAAGGGAAGATAAGGGTAAAACACAAATGGGCCTTGGTCCAAAATCTGATTTAAAACATATGTTTACAAGTGTTAACTCTATTGCACAGAATGGAGAGCCTGGCCAGGCAGGAAATTCAAAAGAGTTAACCAAGGCTTTCCACAATGGAAAAATGTCAACTTGGATTTTTGATTGTGGAGTAACAGATACCATGACCTATGACATGTCAGATATTATTGAACCTAGAAAACCTCATTTAACTTATATTCAGACAACAAATGAAGATTTATCTAAAGTTCAAGGGGCTGGCGCTATCTCGATAACTCCAACTTTAAAACTCTCAAAACGTCTTTATGTTCCATCCTAATCCTGCAAATTGTTGTCTGTGAGTCAAGTAACAGAAGAGTTAAATTGTGTGGTTATTATGTTTGCTTGATTTTGCCTTTTACAAGACATTCATATGGGGGCGATCATTGGGCGTGGTACTGAGCATGGAGGTCTCTACCATGTTGATAAGGTGGCTCAACATGGAACTGTACTACTGGCTCATGGGACTCTTGACAGGTAAATTTGGCTCTGGCACAGATGTTTAGGTCATCCGTCATTTCATTACCTTAAGATATTGTTTCCTTCTTTATTTAAATGCAATATGAACTTTACTTGTGAAACTTGCATTCTTGCAAAAAACCATAGAGTTTCTTTTTCACTAAATAATACTCGGGTTGATTCTGTGTTTTCCTTAGTACACTTTGATGTGTGGGGTCCACCCCGAATTCTAGTGGTCCATACCAATATTTTATGCTCTTTATTGATGATTTTTCACGAATGACTTGGATATATTTTATGAAAAATAAGTTTGAGGTTTATGAGAAATTCTTTAGTTTTTACAATATGGTCCTCACACAGTTTGACAAAAAAAATCCAGATTCTGCGTTCTTACAATGGAGGGGAGTATGTTAATTATTCCATGAAAAATGTTTTCACTGAAAAAGGAATAATCCATTAGACCACATGTCCTAATACACCTCAACAAAATGGGGTTGCAGAACGAAAAAATAGACTTCTCCTTGAAATGACCCGATCTTTGATGTTTGAAGCACAAGTACCTAAACATTTTTTGTCTAAGGCAGTTGCTACTTCTGTGTATCTCACCAACCGACTTCCTACCAAGATTCTAAAAAATCAAACACCTTTACAAATTCTTCAAACCCAAACAAACATACCATCTGTTTTAACCCTTCCACCTAAAATGTTTGGTTATTCTGTTTATGTGCATATACCTAAATATGAGCGGACAAAATTTGATCCCTGTGCCCGAAAATGTGTCTTTGTCGGGTATGGGATAAACTAGAAAGGGTATAGGTGTTATAGTCTTGAAACGTGTCGTATCTATGTTATCATGCATTGTGACTTCCTTGAGTCTAAATTTTATTATGTCAACCAATCTAGTCGTCAAGGGGAGAACCAAAATGACTTCGTAGCTTGGTTAGATAGTCTAATTGTCATAGATGGAGTTCCAACAAAGCCTTGCTGCAGGACCACTGAGCCACCTCTCAACGAGGAATAGGCCAATGAGCCCAGAATAGCTCCCATTGGTACACCCTCTATGGAGGTCCTTCAAAAGGTAAGTCCCACTAGATCCATTATTGAAGTGAATGATGATACTGACAGTGAAAGCCAGATATCTAAAATAAGTGTAACGAAAGGGTATGTTTTGCCTCCAAGATCTACTCAAGGAATACCTCCAAGAAGATATTCACCAGAACACGTGTCTAGATCCTCAAGATATCCTATGGGCAATATTGTCAGGAGGAGTATTTCTGAAGCTGTAAAATTTTTCGCTTCTACACTTTATACAGAACAATTGCCTAAAAATGTAAAATAGGCAAGACAAAAAATTAAATGGTGGGAAGCTATGAAGATTGAGATGGAGGCACTTGAGAAAAATAGCACATGGGAAAAATGCACACTTCCCATAGAACAGCATCCAGTCGGGTGCAAATGGGTGTTCACTATCAAACACAAAGCAGACGGGATAATTGAACACTACAAGGCTAGGCTTGTAGCTAAAGGGTATACACAGAACTATTGTATTGACTATTCAGAGACGTTTTCTCCAATGGCTAAGATAGACACGATCCGGGTTCTATTTTTAGTTGTAGTAAATCAAAACTGACCACTTCATCAGTTTGATGCAAAGAATTCATTTCTTTATGAAGATCATAATGAAGAGGTATACATGGAAGCACCTCTAGGTTTTCAGGAAAACTTTAGGAAAGATGAGGTGTGCAGATTAAAAAAGGCTCTCTATGGTTTAAAACTGTCACCTCGAGCTTGGTTTGGAAGGTTTACAGTAGCCATAAAGAAGTATAGTGCAAAAGCTGAATTTCGGGGAATAACTGAAGGTCTGACAAAAATCTTATGGATAAAAAAATTAATGACTGAAATTGGTTCCATACCTAGACTTCCATGCGTACTGAAGTGCGATAATAAGGTTGCGATAAGTATATCAGAGAACCCGGTGTAGCATGACAGAACCAAACATGTGAAAGTTTATCGACATTTCATTAAGGAAAAACTCGAAGAAGGTATAGTGAAGTTACCATTTGTTCGATCAAAAGACCAATTGGCAGACATTTTAACTAAGGTTGTTACTGGAAAAATATTCAGTTCAGTACTAGTCAAGTTGGGTATTTGTGATCCTACTACTCAACTTGAGGGGGAGTATTGACCAGGCTTGATTTAAGGCATATTACCTGCAAGGAAAGAAGAGGAAAATTAGGAATGAATTAATGTAAATATATCTTACCTTGTATTCGACTTATTGTACTCTATATTAACATTGTACAGTAATAGAAAAAAAAAAAAACTGATTTGAATAAATAAAATTAAGCATTTCCTCTACCAATTTGACATAACCCAGTGCAATGCCCTCAACGTGAAACCAACTTTCTTTGGAGTAAGAGGGCCTTTTCCATGTAAAGTTTGTATCTTTATTTATTTTTCATGTATTTTTAATTGCATGTATAGGCATTATTTAATTCATTACCAGCAAGAATGTTTGTTGGTGTCCTTCTAAAAGAAAAATAGTTTATTAGTGTTAAGGATGGGATGATTGATGCTTCATCAAAGATGTGCACAGGTCATGTACAGTTGACACGCCTCCAGCTCTCTTTCTTGTTCCCCATATTTAGAAAATTAATTATTTATTTGTATCTTAATATCATTAATTGCAAATTGTTTGGGAGATAAATACTTAAAACTTCTACATTTACGGGAGTTCTTCATTCAAAGGACCACAACTAATTGAATAATACATTTTTAGATAAATAAAAATAATTTAGTTAGTCAGATATTACGTAATGTATTTTTTTAAATAAATATATAAGTATGTAGATAATTAGGACTCTAATTTGGAATTTTGAATGTAATGGTATCTATGTATGTTTATCTATTTGTTACTAATATTGTACATTGTTTCCTAATTTAATAAAAATTTTACATATCAATCGAATAAAACAAAAAGTCTTCATTAGAATAATGAAAAGGAACCAATACCTCAACTAGCTTAATATCGTATCAATATCTAAATTATTTTTTTGAAAATAATTCTCCAAATTACATCTTATTACTCTATCATGTAAAATTTATTATCGAAAGTTAATCATTTTTTTTATTTACTTAATTAATAATTAATATACTATATAAAAATAAAAATTTAATTTCAAAATACTAAAATAACATTATAACACAAAAGTACATTATCTATCTTCCATTTAATTGGAATTTGAAAATTAAAACATAAATTATGGTAACCCAAAATAGTTTATTTTTAAAATAAATAAATTTTAAAATTAAATCATTTAAAAAAAAGATCAAGAAAAAGCAACAAATTCACAACATCAATTGTTAAAATTAAAAATTACACAAAATTATGAAAAGGCCAAAGTTTAATCTTTCTTTTTAATAACTATTTGAATGCCTTTTTTTTTTTTTTTTTTTTTTTTTTTTTTTTTTTTAACAACAGAACGAGTTTTTCGAGACATGAATATTTTCTCAAAACTCAAGAAAAAAATGAAATGCATAAAAGTGGTCCACCTGAGCGTGCCATTAAAGATTGTTAGTTTTTTTTTTCAGGAAAAGAGCAACAATCTACTAGCAGACAACTTGAATTGTGAAAATGCGGGCGTGTCAACTGTGTGAAGTACATTAATTGAAAATAAAATGTGTTTGATTTGACTTCTAGACTATGGATTTATATCTACGGTATACACTTCATCAGTTGTGTGATTAAAATAAAATTGATAGAGAAAATTGTAAAAGAGAGTTTGATTGAAAAGTAAATGAAATTTTTGATTGCTTGAAACTTAAATTGATTGCTTGTATTGAAAAGAGCTTAAAATTACAGGAAATGTAAAGAGACAATGTTTAGAAAATATAAAGATAATGCTTTGAAATTAAATTGCTCGATTCATTTGAGAGTTTGGTTCAATTTGTCGTAGAATTTTGGTTGGATTTTTTTGTTGGGACTTCTACTCTCTTCCCTTGCTCTATTTATATGCTCCAAGCGGTTACCAAAATTGATCCACTGGCACACGTTCCCACAGCTCCTTTGGTGTCCCACCATCCTGTACATAACAACCGCTTTGAGGAGTGCTTGCACAACTGCATTCATGTCTCTTCCTCTTTCCTTTTAATTAATAAATTAATTAATCTGTCAATTATCCTAAAAGAATGTTAATTAAGGCCTCCAATTAAATACAATACAAGCCCAAATATACAATACTAAGCCCAATGTCAAAAAAAAAAATTCACAGAATGGGTTCAACAATAAGAATTCCAAATAAAGTGTCGATTCACCTTAGTCGATCTCCATCGACAATGACAGACGTCAAGATCACAATCGTGGATGTCCAGGAAGTCCGTCTTCGTTGGTTCAATGGCTGGAAATGGAGAGAGAGGGAGTGACAGCGTTGGGGAGAGAAGGTTGAGAGAGAGAGAGAGAAATGGGAAGAGGATCTGTGTGGTTTGGTCCAATTTCAAGTGTTAAATGAGTTTCTGGTTCAATTCAACAGGTTCTGGTTTGACTCAATTAAAACCCTTAAAATTTCAATGGTTTTAGCAAGGTGTTTGGTCGAACCTTCGGTTTTGGGTTTTGATTTCCTTATTTCTTTTTCTTTTTATTTCCCTTAAAATTCATTTAATCCCTCCTATAATACACGCACGCGCACGCGCGCGCGCGCACACACACACGCACACACACACACACACTTATTTTAACAAATGTACATTATTAATAAATAATGCTAGTTATTATTAAAATTCTGATTTTGACAAATAATTATTAAAATTATAATAACCACTAATAATTATTGAAAAAACCAATCAAGCAAATTTAAATACATAATAAATAGAAAAGGCAAATTAAACTATTTTACAAAATTTCTCATCTTGACAATATTATTAGTATTTTCTTAATAAATATAAATAATTATTGTAAAACTATAGTCAAATAAATTGATTATTAAATCAATATGAAAAATAAAATCACAATAAAAATTAGTTCCTTGAAATTTTCTTGATACCTAGAAATTGAGATGTTACATATATATAGAACCAGAATAGTTTAAAGTTTAAATTTTAAAAATTTAATAGTTTAAGAGTGGTTTACATTTTGAAAAAAAGAATTTTTTAATATATATATATATATATATATATATATATATATATAAAGAAAAAAAAAGAAAAAATTTATAAATTTATAGAAAAAGAAAAAAATAGAAAGCTAAAAAAGTAGAGCGCACATTAGTATTTTTAAAATATTTTTTATTTTAAGATTTTATATATACTTTTTTTATATAGGGCGGTGATGTGATATTAATGGTGTCAAATTATGAATTTTACTAACCGGGACGTTAGCAACGTAGAATACAGACGATAATAAAATAAAAAAAAATTGACTGCTAAAATTGTCAAATTAAAATTTTAGGCAAAACACAAAAATAGTAAAAATTTAGGCTTAACATTTACCTATTTATTTATTTGCCATTAAAAGAGGAATATAAGTAATGTTTTGCATTCATTAAAAGTTTTTAATAAAAACACTCCTAAAAGAGTCAAAGATGAAGAAGATAGATGCAACTAATATAATTAATTAATTAATTAATTAGTTAGTTAAAGGAGTGGACTCAAAAGAGTGCCATAGGCAAGCAAACAAAAGCATGCTTTCCCTTTTATAATTACTTTCCCAAAAAGTGATTAGAGGAGAAGCAAAATTTTTTTAAAAAAGATAATGAATTATTAAAAAATTAAAATAGGAAATAAAACATAATAATATAAAAAGGGACCCATCGCTATCATACGCCATGGAGTCACTATCCCTATCGTCCTTTAAATAATTCGGACCAGTAGAAAGCCCAATCTTTTTTATTTTTCTTTTTATTTTTCTTCATTCATTTCGTTATTTTCATTTTTATTTATTATTCCCGTTTCGATTTTATTTTCCCTCTCCAATTCATCGCCGATTTATAAGAGCCGACATGCCGGCGCCGCCGTTTTAGACTCCGAGAATCTCTCTCTCAGATCAGTGATCACTTTCAGGTATTGGATTTTCTCTTAGTTTCCTGAGAAAGAAAATTTATTTTGTCAGTGAAAATGACTAAAGAAAGTTTAATTTTATGAACTCTTAGATTTTGCGACTATTGTTCCGCTTTCGCTGTAGATTCCAAACTGAGCTTTAAAGAAGATGTGAAGTGAAGCGGTGCATGTTAAGCAAATTTTGTTTTTGAAATGAATAGATCGTCAGGTTCTTTTTCTGGTTGTTAAGTGAGGATTTTTTAGTTAAATTTATTATTGATTTACAGGAATTATGTATTTTTCCTCGAAAGATTTAAGAACTAATTGTTTATTTCAAATTTTGCTTGTTATTGCGTTTAGATCACTGACCGAAACTGTTTGGTTCCGCCATTGTTGTTGTTCAGTGTCTTCTAGTGTATTTTGAGGTAGTTAATGATTAATGGTGGTGTTTAGTATTTTATGCATCTCCATTATGTTTTTTGATAAGCATTTTAAGTTATATTGACATGCTGGTTAGGTTTGTCATAGCTCAAGATCAAATTGCCAATTCTCTGTTCTTTTACCTGGTCTTTTGTTGACTATATCTGATATCACTTAGTATCCACTGGAATTTAAGAATTTTCTAGCTGTGATTGGTTGGTGCTTTGCTAAGATTTGAAATTAGTGCAATTTTCTTTGCCACTGTTTTATTGGTGGGTTGTTTCTTTCTTTTATGGTTTCGAGATTTAAAGTTTCTGGTAACGAGATGGTTGATGGGGTTGCACGCTTGGTATTAATTATTAAACTTTGAAATTCATCAGATCAACTGCCATCCGTTGAACGTATTTGGTAGTGGGAAATTGGTTCATAGTTTCCCCTGCAAACTTCAGAATTCTGATTTTTGTTGTTATTGTCATTTTAAATTCTCTCTCTCTCTCTCTCTGTCTCTGGCTCTCTCCCACGTGTGTGTATGTGATAATATATTCCTTGTTCTGGCTTTTAGAGTTCTGACTGTGAGAAATGGGTGTTTGAAGGGCTGGCGTAATTTACAAAAGGGCAGGGGAGCTACAGCGCAACTATATATTTTGGTGACCAGATGATTAGAACTGATGTTATTGGCAGTGGAAGGAGGAGGGTTCTTCTCTTCTTCAGCTTCTGGGTATAGCAAGGGCCTGACCCTTCTTCTCTTGGGTCAGAAGCACGAAGATAAACCCATGAGAGTTTCGCCGTGGAATCAGTACCAGTTGGTGGAAAACGAACCTGATCCTGACCTCCAGCTGGCTTCCTTGAAGAACAGGCTTTCCCGCGGGTGCGCCTCCTTTGTGTGCTTTGGTCGCGCTTCCGCAGGGCTTGATTCTCCATCGCCTCTCAAAGTGGGCCCTGCCCAGCAGCAGGACATCTTGCCGGATTCACTTGTTACTGAAAAGGGCAAAGATGATACAACTGAAATTGAAGTTAATAGTAACGCAAGAAGAGTTAATCTAAAGAGTAGCTTGAAGAAGCGATCAAATAGTGTCTCAAGTCCTGTTGAGGATGGTAATCAACACGATGCATTGGGTGACAAGGGTACTGATATCCGTGGTCACACAGAAAAGAGAAAAGTGCAGTGGACAGATGTCTGTGGGAGTGAACTTGCTGAAATCAGGGAGTTTGAGCCAAGGTATGGGGATGTTCTTATTTCAAGTTGGAATATTACGAGCAATGCATTAAGCTAATTCATATTTCAAGTATGGCAATAACTATCGGATTGACATCTTTTTTATATGTGAAATCTTGTGCTTACAATTTCATGATGAGCATAAACTGTATATGCGTGTACGATGATACCAATATGCTTTTGAGTTTCTTGGTTATTTACGCAAGTCACCCTGTTTATTAGTTTTTGCTATGTTCAAATACGTTTCAGATTTCTAAGCAAATTCATCCTCTTTTTATTAGTATATCTTATTAGATTTGGTACTTCTCAATTCTATTTATAAGAAGTGTTTACACTAAGTAGAACTGTTGATACAATCTTAAAAGAATCGGCTGATCAAGGCATTCTCTTCATCTGATGATGCTCATAATTAATTTTTCATTACCTGAGAAGGAAAGAAATACAATTTCCAGCTAGTTTAGTCAATCTTGTTGTAACATAATGTGAGAGTCTCCGAAGGTTTATGATTGTGGTTGTAATATAACAGTGGTATGTTCTCTCAACTCGTCAGCAAATGGGTTACATAATAAGGATAAGTTTAACTTCAAATCAGATATTTTATAAGATCATTTTGGGGATTCTTTAAGTTTCTCAAATTCCTGGAGGGTGAGTACACTCCTAATGGTTCAAATAGTCTTCTTATACATCACATTAAGCAGTTATTGTCCAAAGAGCGGGGAGAGAATTTAGAATACAATTTCTTGGAGTCGAATTATGTGCTGATTGGTTGGCCTATTAGACTAACCATTTTTTGATGGGCATGAATTTTGGCCCCAAAGGAAAAATAGGAAAAGTAGTTGCAGCAGAATGAGGTTCAGAATAGTAGGAGTTGAGCATGGTCTCAAGTAGTGAAGGGATGGTTAAACTGAGGTAAAAGGAAAACTTGTTTGTATGAATCTCAGTTGTAATTTAAGAGGTCCTATATCCTGAATTTGAATCAAGCTTTGGAACAACAATGCTTGGTAACATCTTCAGTGTAGATGTTATCTTGTTATCCGAAGCATTATGTGTATTGATTTAATTGTTTTGATGTATGCATGAACTGTTCTCATAACTTTATGGTGAGCTTTTCTGTGATTGTGATTTTATGAGATTCAATTTCAGTTTCATACACGTGATCGTTTTAAATTCTACTCATTTGTATTTCGTTTTTATACTGGCCCCAAATATTATGGTCGACTCATAATTTGATGTACCAAAAAAGTTTCTATGAAGTACAGTAAGGCAATTAAAATTTTTGCAAACTACTGTGATTGGTTCATGCCATTGCAATCTCTTTATAACCTCACCAAGAGGCACCATAATAATGATAATTTACCATACCATAGAAATTAGGGTCTTTTTACAATGTTGATTTGAACTTACTTTTCCAATGTGTGTAAAAGGATGGGAGTCAGAAGAATCTCAGTATGTTGTGGTGGCCTTGATACGTGAAGATATCAGTAACTAACATGGGACTTTTTCCTAGGCATTAAAGTTGAACTCCTATTGCTCATTGTTAACTAGGAGTTGGTGTCTTTTCTACAATTTCTTTAAGGGCCTGAAGGATTGGAAATACATAGGAAACAGATAGCACGGGGCATTGACATTATTTCCAGCAACATAAAAAGGCAAAAAGTATGCCGGCCACACAAAAAGGCAAAATGTATTTGTGTAATATAGATATCCCTTCAACACAACAAAAGTCATCAAGAGGATGTCAGAGACCCAGCAGAGCACAAAAGCCAATACATTTCAGAAATGGATTCCTGTTTAAGGCGTCCAATTATTTAGAGCCATATTTTGCTTTCATATTGCATGTGAGATTTTCTTATTGACTTTGCACTAAGAAGCATTATGTTATTAGGATGAACTTAAGAAGCTATATTTGAGTTACTGGTTAATTAGTATCCTCGTCTAACTATTTTAAATGTTTAAGCTTTTGATTTTTTGGGTTTCCAATCGGTATTTTCTAGTGGGATTTTTGTCAAAATGGTTTTTAGTAGAAGTGGGGAGATATTGTTGAGTTTATCTTAGGAGACTAATGTCCTGGAGCAGTTTTTTTATATTTATGAATTAAATTTAGAAAGTAAGTGTGAAATAAAATTAAGAAAATAGCAAACGTGGAGTAACTAGTATCCCATTCAAGTGTGGTCTCATATTTCTGGTTGCAAACTATGAAATATGCCTATGCTTCATATGTAAAACATTATCGTATAACACTCTGAGCAAAAGTCTAGCTTTCTGCATCCAAGATTTCTTGTTCTGTATTTTTTTTTTCTTTTAAAAATTGTAATAGGAGGAGATGTTACCAAATTTGAATGTTATGTCATATCATATTTCTGTTCTGTTAGCGGCAAGTTCTAATTCTGAAATTGATTGCCATGGCAGTGAAACTGGTTTGTCAGACGATGAATTTGAGAATGGAAATGAAAGAAGTTGCTCGTGTGCCGTTATGTGATCAATTATATTGCTGAAAGCATTCCATGGACTCATTTTCCTGGAAAGTGATGATGCGACATTCAAATTGCAATTAACAGAGGTCATCTGCATACTGTCTGGATCAGCCGATTTCTTGGTAAGGGAAAAGGCAAGTAATTTGAGTGAATAGCAAATGCAACCTGGGGACTGATTATTTGTGTCTATATTTAATTGATGAGTATTTCAATTTTGTTACTCTAGCCTTCTTTGCTTTGTTAAATTATTTTCTCACTTGCGATTGCCTCTGTCCATTGTTTTCCTTTTGCGCTTTTTCAATTTGTCTTATATTATTTTTGGCTCTTTGATGTTAGTTGATGCGTTTCGTTTCGTTTTTTTTATTTTTATTTTTATTTTTATTTTTATTTTTTTTAAAACAACATTTAGAAATATTTTGATAGAGGGCTTTATTTTCAGATGGAGAGCATCTCCTCATTTTAGACGTTTTATTTTCATGAAGATCATCATGATGTATGCGGCCTAAAAGTGCTGTCGGAAGAGCACCCCGTGCTCTTCGAGTTCCGTCGTTAAATTTATTTTCGATCATACAAGTTTTGAAACAGTTAAACGGCGTTCTTATTATTATTTTTTTTAAAGTTTTTTTTAACAACATTTAAAGTGTTGTTTTTTTTCAACAATAATTTAAATGTGAAGGCTAAGTGCACTACTGTTCGTAATTAGAGGTTAGGTTTTAGATTTTGAATTTTTTAAAATTTCAGTATAAGAAAGGAGGATTTCGGCCCGATTGAAAAATAAATATTGTAGTATGATTTTTTATATAAAATAAGTAGTGAAAGGTTTTAAATAATAATTATTACGGGGAAAAGTTATTTTTAGTCTCTAATATTTGACGATTTCACTATTTTGTGCCTACATTTGTAAAAATTGCAGTTCAGCTGAAAGAAAAATAGCCATATATTGATAGAAAAATATGTAAAAACATTCATTATAAATTGATAAAAATTACAATGCTCCTAACAAAAAATATTTAGGAAAAGTGCTATTGAATCCTTCTAATTTTGTCAAATTAACTATTTTGTCCCCATACTGTAGAGAACCAATTAAATATGGTTCCCCTAATTTAGTTTCTTCTGACCAGAAAGTCTCTCCTCCAGAATGAATCTTTTTTGCCATTAGTCTCATGGGAAAAGACGAATATGTCCTCCCATCGAAGCAGTCCTTGTGAAACTGAGCTTCCTAAATATGAACAAGCATACTACACAGCGTAATCCTCCTTTATTGATGAAATCGTCACCATCATAGCCGTACCCTAAATATGTTCTCCATGGCACCATTCTCATCAAGCAAATTTTCAACTCTCTCTCTTCTCTTCCAAAACGAATCCTGATTTCTATTTCTATAATCATCGAAATCACTGTATGTAGTCGCATTGCCTTGAATCACCCGTACCGGATTATCAAAGCGACTATAAGGTTTCGAATTCAAGCTTTGTTCACTAGCAATGCTTCTCTCAAATTATCAGATGAATTGGATTCGTGATCGGTAGCGGTGATTGCTTCCCTTGCCTTGGAGAATGAACTGGCATTTCCTTTCAACGCATAGCTAGCAATCTCATCAATGTCTTGCCCCATAATCTCTAACGATCTATGGGCTACGTTGATCTCCTTCTTTAGGCCCGACCCAAATTCCTTTAAGTCAAGGCAGTAAATTTCGATGACAGATTTAGATTTGGTTATTAGGATTCCATCAGACCTCCAAAGCTCCACGCACCTCCACTGTCACTACTGCCACCATCAATGTTGTTAAGTTTAGGGTTAGGTGAGGAGTCTGGATCTGAATCATCTTGGGGTTGATTATTGCGGGATTTGGATTTGTGTTTGGATTTTAGAGAATCAGGTTCTTCTGAGAATGTTGATCTGAAGGAACTCTTTGGGAGAAATGGATCGTCAGAAATGAATCAACTTTAGATGACCGCCGTTTATATGATTTTCCAATAAATTATAATTTTAGAGTCTAAACTATAAGATTCTTATTAATTTGATGCATGAATGGAAATCTTTCCAATTGAATATGTAAATATTTTAAAATTTTCAATTAAATATTTCACGGAAAATTGGATTGCCGGAAATATGACTAGGCCGCATATGACTTTTTTTTTTTTTTTTACCACTGGCAATCCACGTGGACCCCTAACAAAGCAAATCAGTGTAACTCACTGGATCCCATGTGATTTTGCAAAGGAAAATATTTTTATACCCTTTATTTTGCTGTTGAATAACCACTAAAGGATATCAAACACCTTAAATAGTGTTGAACAATTTTCCTTCAGTCAAGAAATTAAAAATATTTGAAAATAAACTATCCATACTCCAGAAATTAAAAATGGAGAAGATGGCCATCTTTCCCTCTCCATCTCTCTCTCTCTGAAGAGAAATCCAAACGCCAATCGCGTTTTGCCACTCTCAATTTGATCATAATTTCATCATTCATGCCTCTTCCTTATCTCCCAAATTTGTAAGAATATGAACTTTTCCTCTTTTCTTTATCTTTTTACTTTTTTTTTTTTTTTTTTTTGATTGTTGAATTTGGTCTGTGCAGGTGTTAATGTGATTGGTGGCTAAAAACAGAGGGGGGGGGGGGGCATAAAAATAGTTTCCTTTTGTAAAATCACGTGGGAACAAGTGAATTGTAATGATTTGTTTTGTTGGACGTCCACGTAGACTGCCAGTAATATAAAAAGGGGCTGCTTCATCCCAGATTTCCGGGGATCTAACCCACCATGAAACACTTAATTACAAATTTTTAAAAATTCATATATTCAATTGCAAAGATCTTATGTTCATACTTCAAATTAGCAAAAATCAGAAAGTTCAGATTCTAAAATTGTAATCTCCATATCAGATACTAAAATTTCAGAATTCTATGATCTCGATATCAGATACAAAATTTATACCACAAACCGTTATTATTTTCCTCAAAAATCATCGAAACTCTATTGATGGGATAGATGCAACAACTAACCGTAAATCAATAACAAAAAAATGCTCCATACCTGAAGACACGTTCTCGAGAAACTACAAAATAAACCTTACTCATCTCTTGTATTTTCATTGAAATCAGCACAAGAAACTCATAATTGATAGATGGTCTTGGTCTTTGACTTGATAAACAAAGGATCCAATCGAATTGATAAGGCTCATAGGTAAGAGGAGAAATCATTTAACTCCAACTGCTTTTCAAAATCAAGTGATGAAACGACTGTAGTCATGTGGACAACTCAACAAATGAGTAGAGTGTTGGACTCATTTTGTAATTTTTTAGAAATTGGACCTATTATCATGGGTTTGAGCTTAAATTGTATTTAATTTAAACCTAATTAATATTGTTGGGATGATTAATTGATTAATTAAAAGAAAGAGATAGAAACGTGGGTTGCACTTGAGCAAAAAAGAGTAACTCTTCAAGCACACTCGTCAAGTAATTGCTCATGTACAAGAAGGTGAGAGACTAAAAGTGCTAGTGAGAACTGTGTGTCAATAAATCATTTTTGGTAATAGTCAATGAAGTCTATAAATGGAGCAAGAGATCAGGACAAGTTTCCAACAAATCCAACCAAAATTCTCCAACGAATTTAACAAATCAAATTAAATTCTCTAATAAGTCAAGCAATTTAATTTCTAAAGCATTGTCTTTATTTTTTTTAAGCATAATTTATTTAACATATTTTTGTAATTACAAGCTCTTTTCAATATAACCAAACAATTTACATTCAAGCAATCAAATTTCTTTTACGTTTCAAGCAATCAAGTTTTCTTTTAAAATTTTCTCTGCTCAAATTTACTTTGACTGCATAACTGATAAAGCGTTTACCATGGATCCAATCCACAACCTAGAAATCAGATAAAGTGTGATATTAATTCCTCAATTACTGTACTTCACATAAGAAGGTTGCTTGATAACTTTTTACACTGTAGTTTCTCAACTAAGCCATTACACAAATGTATTTCATTTGAAATCCTCTAATCCACAACATATTACAACAATCTATATAGATAAAGAGAAATACAATTATAAGTACAAGAATAACATAAAAAAGATTTAAAAATAGAAAGTAAAACACAGAACTGTTCTTTAGAAAGTGTAGATACTAGATTTCTTTTCACTCATAAAATATATGGTGAAGAATAAAGATGAAAAGAAATAAAGGGCATTGAAAAGAGAGTTTAAAGAGATTTTGAAATATGAACAATGACTCTCCTACTCTTTTCCAACATTAGCTTTTGAGAAAGAGGAGAAATTTTATAAGAAAAAATGATAATCCCATTATAAATGATGTTGGAGGTAAAACAATAAAATATTTTTGACATGGTGAGCTTAAATAGACAGAGTGTATTTAAAAATTTGTCAGTCTGTTTTTAATACACACACACAAGGCTTGAAGGTAAAAAGTTTAATTTAAAAAATTGTCACTTTTACAATAGAAATAGACAGCTATATTAAAAAAAGACAGTTGCATCAGAAACAAAATAGTTTTACAGAAACTCAATTAATAGCCACAGAAAATTTTACTCCAAAAATCTCTTAAGTGGGAAAACGTGAAGAGCAACAATTTTGGGTAATCTCCTCTTAATAATTCTTTATAAAAAATATTGAAAAATAATTTTTGAGAGAAAAGGGGAGAAGAGAAATCCTAAAGCAATCAATTTTAGGACAAAAATAATCTTTATTAGATGGAATCACTAAATAATTTAATGGAAAATTCTTAAAAATGAAATAGTCATTTTACCTAATAATAGGAAAGTGATAGTAATAATTTTTCAATCAAAATTGACCAACTAAATAGTTGACTAGCAAACAAAAGGCGATTGTGTTGTTAAAACTTGACACGCTTTGAGAGGCTGTGAGGCGCCAAAATCATCCGTTTTCCAATACGCTTAACTAACTCTACAGTCTCTACCATAACCATCACACTATTACAGACTTGGCCACACCTTATCCACACGCTTCACTTCTGCTTCTGATAATACCCACATACACAAAAACAAAACCAACTTAAAAGGATTTTCGACGGGTAGAATCTTGAGAAAGAAAAAGGAAAAATGTCATTAGCATCTTCATTTCCATATATCAAAATCCCTAACCCATCATCTTCTTGTTCTTCTCCGTCTTCTTCTTCATCATCAACTTCAACACCTTCTTGTTTTAGATTCTCCTCAACAACTAAGTTTTGTGCTGTGACCATTAGGAGCTCTCAAGCTGAAGGGCCTATAAGGAGACCTGTGGCTCCTCCTCTAAGAGAGCCTTCTCCACCATCACCTCCTTTGAAGCCTGTTCCTCCTTCTACTGTGCCTCCATCACCCAAGCCTGCTGCTAAGGTGGGTTTGGATGATAAGAATGTAATTACCTTGGAATTTCAGAGGCAAAAGGCTAAGGAGCTTCAAGAGTATTTTAAGCAAAAGAAGCTTGAGGAGTCAGATCGGGGTCCTTTCTTTGGGTTTGTTGGCAAGAATGAGATTACCAATGGAAGGTAATTGCTTCATACGCAAATACATTTAAAAGGAATGTTTTTGAATTAAATTGTTATCTGGGTTTGCGTTTGATATTCAAATTCGGTTGAGATGATATTGTTGTGTATTTTGGTGTTTTTTTGGGGTTTTTTTTGCTCACGTTTAATTGTTGAAATTGAATGGTTTATCATTTAATGTGTTGTGGTTCTACTTATACAAGGAGGTGAAATAATTAGGGTGTTTGCCAATTTGGCTGACCTTTCTGCCATAGCTAGTAACTTACTCATTCATGAAGAGATGATTGAGAACGGAAATTTAACAAGGAAAACATAAAAATAATGGCAGCACACAAACATTATCTTACATCACTTTTTTTCCTTCCTATCGTCTTTTTGGACTTCATTATCTTACTCTCAGGACTGAAATGCTAATATGAATCCTAATACTGGGGCTATTATGCTCGAAGCCAATTAGTAACTATACTAATATAGTTTAGAACAATTGAATATCAAATTTGTTTGATTTGCAAATGGATTTCATATTTGTATTTAAATGTAAATTTCATTTCGAAGATATAGTCTAATTAGCATGTAGTAAGAGTTTATTAGCTATTAGTTTGTATCCATATTAAGTTTAGAGTTCATTTATAAATTTTTCCATTTCTGGTAGAATTTAGCTCTAGTATAACCAAATTCCATAAACTTCAAAATATAGAATTTCAAATGAATATGAATTCATATCAAACACTTCATTTGTGGATCTAAAAATGAATTCCCTAAGATTTTATAGGATTCATTTAATATTATACGAGCCTTACAAAAATGCATTACTTTTTTAAAGAGTTGCATCTGATTTTCTTGTCTGTGTTTTTGACTGCTGAAGGGTTCTAAACTTTGTGATTGGATTTGATTGGTTATTCATATGCAATTATCAATGGCTTGGAACGGGAAAATGTGAAGCAACATGTTCTTTCTAAAAGCTTATCACTCTATAAGCTTCCCTATCCTGGCTTGAAATTTGTCTTTTACTTACAAAACTTGCTTAGTAAAATCTTTTTCTTTGTGATGTAAACATTTATTTTGTTGTAATATATAACTGAGACTAGTTAGAATGTGACTGGTTCACTTCTTGCTGCAGCCTTGCATAAATTTCGCACAAATTATTCTACTAAGAATTTAGTATTTGCTATACAACAGAATACATTCATGTTGTTTAAGTGTCTGCAGGTTAGAATTTTTCCTTCTGGCATGAATTGTTGCAGCACTTTTTTTTCTTCCTTTTTCAACCACTCAGAATTTCCAATATGAATTCTTTAAGATTTTATAGAGTTCAGTAGTAACGCTTAAACAAAAGGCATTATCTCCCGTCTCCTGCACATGGGTTTATAAGCGAGTGAGTGTTGGAATTCACTTGCACCAGACCGATTGGCTTATGCTAGTTCCACTACCCATTCAATTATAAGTCCTTTAATTGTTTTATCATTATTCAATTTGGGGTTCGCTTGCCGACACCTGTTACCTATTGTGTCATAAAGTTATAGTAGATTCTGTCTGTAACTATAAAGATTGAACATTAGCAATTAAACTCTTTTCTTTGAAAGAGAAGAAAGTAATGCTTTCTTGTACATCTCTTCACTTAATTGAAATATGATAATCCCATATTTCTATGTTTGGACTAGCATGAAATGCACTCTAGGATGTTTAGAGGATGCAAATTGTATGGTCTATCACCGGGTATCCTAAGTTCAATCTTCACAATTCCTGTCTTTAGTTTCTCAGAATTTCATGTTCTGAAACTTAGCTTAGTTAAGCTATCAACTTCTTTCTTTTTTCCGTTATAATGAGCATAATAAGACCCTTTCTTTTCTATTGTTTAATGCCTCTTGTGCCTTTTTTCTTTTTTTCTGTGCCTTAACAGATGGGCAATGTTCGGTTTTGCTGTTGGGATGCTAACAGAGTATGCTACGGGCTCAGACTTTGTCGATCAAGTAAAGATCCTTCTCTCCAATTTCGGGATAATCGATCTAGAATGATTCATTTTTTCATTCTCAAAAGCATAAATCCTTTTTTTTTAACCTTCTGTAGTTGCCTTCTTGATCACGAAAGTCATCAATACATTTCAATTTCTGTAATTGCTGTATCATATTCAATATTCTGCAACTTCTGTAGTAATTTATTTCCCCCATGTTTTATTGATGGATTATCATAAACAGAATCCTAAAATTTAAAAGAAGTTTTCTTTTCTGAAAGCTGAAGAGGCTGAGTTTGCCAATGGGACAATTGTTGCTTATCAGATAAACCAGATTCTGTTTTATTTTCCTACCTGTTGAAGAAAACTAGAGTACAGTCTTCTTGACAACTTGTAGGAAACATCACAAGGGTATAAGGTCCAAAACAATAACCCTTTTCCAGGAAAAAAAAATATGGAATAGAACTTTCAATAAAATGATTTATAGAAACTTTTAATAAAAGCTAAGATAATGCCTCTAGGCTACCGTTCCTTCAGAAAACTGACCAAAAGTCTTAGCATTATCGTTGAAAGCTCAGTATATAAATTCATTCTAGCACTTATTTTACGGAAAAAACTTATAAAATCTTAACTTATAAAATTACATCTACTAAACACTTTAATTGAACTATTAGATCCTTCAATTTATAAAATTAAATCGATTAAATATTAATTGAAAATAAATATATTAGTTGAAAATAAATATTTTACATATGAAACTCAAAAATCTCAATAATTTATTGTTTCTAACATGAGGATGCGAGGTGCGACGTTACCACAAAAAGAGAAATTAAGAGTACTACATAAATTTTTCTTTTCTTTTTTTTTTTTTTGGTTAGACTTAAAGGGAGAAATCCTTTTTTTTTTTTTAAACTTTAGGTTACCATAAAAAGAGAATTAAGAGTGCTACAAAAGATTTTTCTTTTCTTTTTTTTTTTTTCAGACTTCAGGGAGAAATCCTTTTTTTTTGTTAAACTTTAGGGATTAAATTACGCATTCAGCCTACTGCTGAAACTATTGAAAAAAAAAAAAAAAAAAAAACACATCTCAGATGTTAGAAAAAGTAATCTGAAAAAAAAAAAAAATTCACATGTTAGAAAAAGTAATCTGCTTATGACGTTTGGGTATCTGGAATGGCAAAGAGCAATAACAAGACATCGCTTTCGTGTTGTCATTAAAAATCCAATTTTTATACAACGAAACTTTTATACACATCTCATTATGAGCAGAGAAACTACTAGCCTAAAACTAATCAACACAAATCGAAATCTAATTCATTTGCATATAGCATACACAAGAGTGACCAAAAACAACCCACAAACTATGTGCATTCCCTTCTGCAAATATAACATCTTTGCCTCAAGCCTTTCCACCCTAGCTTCAACATTTGCAATCCGTGCCTGCAACATTGCCAGTTGTGTCTCCAAACTTGCATCAATGTGTTCCCTGCCATTTCCTATAAGTGCATAATCATCAACTTCTGAAGAATCATCTTCCCAAGGCTGATAGCGACACATTTCTATTCATGGCATATACTGGAGTAACATATGAAAATTATAAAGTGATAAACAGTATAATAGGCTGAGTTATCACATTCTGCTTAAATTTGTTATGCAAATCAAGTCAAAATTAAGATCTTGAAAATTTCATAAACTAAAGAAAAATCAAGAAATAATCATCCTAGTGGTTCACATCCGAAGTTCATAACCAAAATTTGATTGACCCAACTCCAATGCTATTGCTATAACCCAAATGATGGGCAATCAAAGATTTCCATGAAATATGTAATCATGCTAACCTAGACTCTTCCCGAGTCCAACACTCATAGAGGATAAGAAACATAATCATACCTTACGTGCTAAGAGCTAATAACTTTCACAATTCAAATCTTGATTACAATGGTGAGATGTGGTGCTTTATCAGATTAATTAAATAGCATATTTCGCTTATATTCATTTTGAAGATTCAAATTCAATAAAGAAAAGCTTGTTTACTAAGGATGCCGCGAATTGGTTTAGCAGACAAGTGTAATACACAAACATGGGCAAGACATTCATTCAGAATATGCATGCTTACTTCCTTTGAAATATAGAACTGACTATTAATGCCAAATGAAAATATTTTCAGTTTACAAAAAGACAACGAAAACCTTGGGTTCATTCAACATTTATCTTGTTATTAAACAAAACCTATGATCATATCTAGATCACAGGAGGCAATGTTAAACATAACACAACTAGAAGTTTCAAACATGAGACAAAAACTAGTGAAAAGAAAGCAAAATCTAACAGCGCATGAACCAGCCTCTCCTGAAGCAGCTGACGTAATCCATTTTAGAAACAAAATGGATAACAATTTTATGTCAAACAAAAATTGTGAAGCAAACATGATTCACAAAACATAATTGCCCAACCATAACAGTTAATTACAAGCGACATACAGATACAGCTGAAACAAATTCACCATAGTACCATTCATGATAGTAACAATTTGGCTGCGACACACTCACACACGATCACAAGCGATTGAAAAGCTCGAAGCTGGCTGACGATTACTGGGCAATCCCATAAACCCAAAGCTGATACAGACTTCTTAACTCAAAAGCTAATACAATCCAGAAACCCAAATTGCCATTTCAAATCGCTAAATTGCCAATTGGTACTTCTTAAAAAAAGAGAACAATCTATGACAAATTTAGTACAGTAACACACCAACCCTCCTTTTCCAATTTCAGAGAAAACTCCCAAATCACCAGAACAAAAATCATTATAATTCACCAAACATTTCTTTTGTGCATAGGATTATTAAACAGGTCAATCCAACAGACAGAGCTGCAGTTCTGTTAAGAGAACCGCTGACTACTTCTAATGCCGTCGCCTAAAGATAAGCTAAATGCCATATTTGGCTGCTTAAATTGACAGAAAGAAATTAAAGCGAAAAAAGAAAAGGAAAGAAAAACCCTAAAAGCGAATCATGAAACGTTCATCAAACTGACAGAGAGACCCAATGGTCCAAATTTTCCATTAATTCATATACAAAATTCGTAAAGCATACCTCAGAGTCGGAGAAAATCCTCCTCAAGCAACACTAATGCAATACTGTTCATTCGCTGTTGTTTATACATATACAGGATCAGCCATGGCCCGCGGGCCGGCCCGAAAATGGAAGAGTCGGGTCGAATTTCTTAGCACCGGTCCCGGCTTAGTGTGTGACTTTCCTGTCGATCTAAATTCCAAAATATATGCTATTATTATATAAATATTAAATATTACGGTTTTGTGTTCTATAAATAATAATTCATATATAAATTATCTTTCAAATAAGATTTATACATTAGTTTTTTGTAAGTTATAAACGAGCATATAAGCTGGCGGGATGCATCGATTAATGATTATATTGTTTTCGTCTTATTTTTTTTATTTATTTGACAAAAAGCCCATAATAAAAATTATTTTATTATTTTTTATTCTTAATCTATTAAGATGTCAATAAAAATTCTTTATTTAATGAACAATTATAAAGTTTAAAATAAAAAAAATTAATTGTTTACATATCTAAATTTAGAAGGCTGAACAAATAAATTGCCTGTTGAACTCGCACAAAAAAATCTTTTGGTTACCTTAGCTTTTAAAACTACCTTTTGACTTCTATAGACTCGTTTTTTTGTAATTTATGCACGTTTGACTATGTAAGAAATTAAGATGTGATATATACTCGTCAAATTAGCGAGTTAGGTCTAATAAAATTACTTTATGTGGTAGCCACATCATTGGTCAAAAACATAAATTGCCCCCTATACTTGCGCAAACAAGTCTTTTGGCCACTTCAACTTTTGAAATGACCTTTTGGCTCACTCCACTTTTTTTTTTTTTTTTTTTTTTTTTTTTTTTTTTGTGATTTATAATTGATCAAGCAATGGTCTTTTTACACGTAATTGTTTTATGTGGTAAATTTTATATCATATTATTTATAAAATAATAGCAGAATACATCAATTGCCCTTGTATCAGTACAAAAAAGCTTTTTAACTACCTCAACTTTTAAAATAACTTTTTGGCCCACTAGACTCTTCTTTTTGTAATTTATGCATTGCCCAAACAATGGTCTTTTTTCATGTTATTGCGTGTGTTTTACACTCACGCAATTTGTCTATGGCTAGACATGTATAAATTATATATATATATATAAAAACAGAGTTTAAGGTGGTCAAAATGTCATTTTAAAAGTTGAAATGGTTAAAAGAATTTTTTAAGATGTGGGGGGGGGGGGGGGGCGCAATTTATGTATTTAGCCAAATTTAGAATCTTTGCAAAAATTTTAAGACATCCAAGAAAATAATAATAAGCAAATACAATGAGACGGAGGAAGTATTATATATTTATAAATATAATTTTAAAATTGCGCTATAATATAATAGAATTTGATATTTTACAATAAAAGTTTATCCATGATATTTTATATTTGGTGGCTGTATTTTCAGCTTACGGGTTTGTTTCACACAGATTAAATTGGAAACTGAATTGGAAACACTTGGAACTTTGAAAGTCTTTTCTTTTGAGAATTCGAACCTACAATGACTAGACTGCTTGTTGGAAGTTTTTTCTAGAATCTTATAAGGAGTTGGCTATTTGTAGATCTGTTATACAGGCGATTTAGTTACTTTCTTTCAACCAGTGGTATTAATTTTAATTAGGTGCGATGAACCAATCAAGTCAATCTCTTTTCGCTTTGCCTCCAATAGCTGCTTCAAAAAATTTTGAGTCTGACTTTTGATTCTTTAATTAATAAAATGTGAATTTTGCCTAAAATCCGAAAGGTTTCAGTTCCAATCTAATCAGAAGTCAAACTTCGGGGGCCACAACACCCCCATAATATCTTGGAATCGATTTCTAGTTTTTTCATGAAAACTGTAGTAGAAGTGTGAAACTTTTCATAAAATTGGTTATCTTCAAGCTTGAGGATGTGGGCACAAATGCCAGATTTCTGACATTCAAATTCAATAGAAATTGAGGGAGAAAGCTTTGGAGAAAAAGAAGGCGATTTTGGAGAGGATTCTTGGTTCTTTATAGGCTTCTTGAAGAAGGTTCTGCTAGTGCAGTCTCGTCTGATAGCTACCACCCTTAAGATCAATTCCTTAATGTGGGCTTTAGATAAGATTGGCTAACTCTCTTTTAATAGATGGAGATTTCCCTATCTTCTCTATTTATTATTATTATTATTATTATTATTATTATTATATAATATAAGTAAAAGGAGGAGATTTGGGATGAAAACGAGAACTCAATAGGTCACTGGCTTTTTCTTACAGGAATTTTCCTTTGTTTAGTAACATTGCAAAGTGAAATTCATAATTCTGTGCTCTTTGTGCGACTTCATAAAAAGTAATCAAAGATAAGATCGAAGAGAATGAAATGCATTGACCTTGCTAAGAGGACTTCTCGCTTCATAAACTTCCTGGAATGATGCTTACCTCTCTAGGAGTGTAGTTCTGAGGGATTGAATACTTGAAAGGAGAAAGATAAAGTAGGCTCTTGAAAATGAAGAGCACGTGAATAATTTCATCCGTTTCGAATGTTTTGGCTTTGCAAGAGGATCTGCCATTTAAAAATGCTGCTTAAATTGAACTTTATGAGTGAAGACTACTTGGCAATGACTGAAAATGGAACTGATGAGGTATTCGACTAAAAAAGAAAAGTACGAAGAGGAAGAAAACCCAAAGAGACTTATCTCGTAGTCTACCCTAAAAAAGAAAACAAAAATTTAGGTTTACGACAAAACCTAAAAATTGATCTTTTATTGCTATTACGACTAATCTCTGGAGATTTCTTTTCATGAGAGGATGTAGGATTACTATATATATGAAGGCAACCCGAATCTTCCACTAGTTGCGCTTGTCTTTTTAAGTTTTTATCCAATATATGTGATTGATTTTTGAGTGAAGTGACCACAAAAGAGCTCTTGTTTAGCAAAAGTCTGATGAAGAACTTGCGGGGGATCACTTATGCACTTAGAGTTCATTTTTTTTTTTTGCATCATTTGTGTACCTCTTAATTTGGGAGCTCATGAAGCACAAACACAATGACATGGATAAGTAAGTGAACATGGAGCCATTTTATTGCCACGTGATATTTTTAAGGCGCCGATAGACAGTTCGGCTCACCCAAGAATTCAGGTTTTTTAAAATAAGTTTCACAATAGAATGGGACCCTTGGAATAGTGTGGTATCTGTAGTTGGTAAGGATTATAGTAGATATACAGTATGTAGTAATAAAGGGTAAAGTAGTAAATGCAGCCAAAAATTCTGGGGAAAAGAAGGAGAGCAATGGGATGGTGGGGAGAAAAACGCAGTCGAACTCTCTTCAACTCAAGCTCACAGTCACACTCTCTTCATCTTAACCTCATCTTGGCAACAAGTGGTAGAGATTTGTGGTTAAAATAAATAGAGGAGAACACAATTGCTTTTAATCACAGCATCAACAAGTATTTGGTGGAATCGATTGAAGAGTGAAGATCGATTCTTTGTATAACAGTTGAGGTGGAAGAATTAATTGAAGGTAGGCGAGGAAACCACCAGCACTTCAAATTAAAACAAAACAACCTTCGTCTCTTCTCAATATCCAACAACAAAATGCCCTCTAACTTCCATGATATTACAACCCTGCCATGTATTGTACACTTACTAATCTTCAGTAGCTGTTCTTCATTGACAGCTCTCATCTTCTCAAATTTAGCCTTGAGATTCAAAAAGTTTTCTTTATAAAAAAATTATAGAAATAAAAATCCTTCCACATGCATTTTTGTTGGAAAATTTACAGTTAGAGGGGTTTTACTGAGAAGAGGTTAAGGACAATTGATTAATGAATAAAGGAAATTATTGAATAAAGGTGCGCCAGTGAAACTATTGATTAATCTTTTAATAAGGCTTTCCAAGATAAATAGATTACCAATTTCAGTTTATAAAATGGAAATAATCTTTTTATTCAAATAAGAACAGTACCATGGAGAGTGAAACTATCTCTAAACCAAAATAAATTCTCACAAACTTTCAAACCATGCATTGATTTTCAATCCTGAATTGGTAGAGTTCTTAGAAGTAGCAGATAAAATTTTAGCGGCACTGACTCAAATTTCATCGATGAAGCAAGTTCGGAAGAGGAATTTAAGAGCACCCTTCCACATGGTTCATGGACTCCTCAAATAGATCTTGCGAGCCAAGAAAAAATTGATTAATGCGGAATGGCCAATCAAACGGTCTAGCTGAGTTCATTTGCAATTTAAATGATCTTAAAGAAGCTAAATATAAAGAAAATGAGTGTTTATAGCTGGATAAACTACAAACAACATTGTTTATACTAGAATGGATAAGATTTTTTTAAGTCGGCATAAATTTATGTTCGTCATGCTCCTACATGTGATTGACTATGCTCTCATTGCCAGCGCAAAAAGGTGCGCCAGTGATCTAAAAAAGTGAACTTCAGGTGCATAAATGGTTCCTTGCAAAATTAAGGGTATCGTGAGGTTTTTCTTTAAAAATTCTGGGACAATTTATATATTGGATCCTTTTAGACATTGTTATAAATATTATATTGATATTATCATGCACATGTAATTATATAACAAATCATAATGGTATGTATACAATTTGATAATGTTACTTCTAGTAGAGTTTTGTAAAAATTTTTATTATTACGCAAATACAAATTCATTTTTTCAACCAAAAAATGTTGAAAATCCATATATATATTCATTTTTGTCTTATTTGACACAATTTTATTATAAATATTTTAACAATATAATTTTATTGTCAACCTATATTAAAATATTTTTTAAAAATAACAATAATAACTAATAAAATTATTAATGAAAGTAATTTCATCAATAATTTTTTATTTAAATAATCATAAAAAATAATTTATATTCATAATTAGTTGAAAAATATTATTATTTAGTATCTCAATTAAATTTTTTTTTAATGCGAATATATAAAATAAAAGTCTTAATGTGAATTTATTAAATATATAATATTTCTCAAATGAAAATGGGCAATTTATATAAATAAAATTAAGACTAATTTTTATTATTTTTATCTTTGAAATTTTAAGTTTAGTCAATTTAAACAAAAAAAGTCATAAAAATGTAAATTTATATAGGTATTATTATTCTTGGATTTAAATAAGATATCAAATATTATTATTTTATTAATTGGACTAATAAAAGAATAAATAAATATTATTCCAAATATAGTATTAGTAGAGCTTTATATAAGCTTGTAATATCAACCTTTAATTTGCTTAAAAAAATTATCGACATTTATTAATTAATATTTAATGGATAATTATTTATTATAAATGCACATATTGATAGCTCTTAGTATTAACAATAACATGTATATGAACTATTAATTTCAAATTTTAACGATTTTCATATTATGAGAGAAGATATATGACATTTATCGATTATTTAGGTCTAAAAATGAAAATAAATTAAATTAATAAAAAAATTAACCATTGATATTTTTTATTTAAGCCAATGGTACACCAATTTTATTTATTGCAAAATTAACTATTAAAATTATTTATGATTATTCATTTAAAAAATGCATTGGAAAATTCATATTAAGTTTCACTTATGTAAATTAAAAAAAAGTTTAACTTAAGGAATTTTAAATAAATAATTATTTGAGTTAAAGCAAGAATGTAATTAAAAAAAAAAGAGTTAAGTAGAAAAATAATATTGTATTGGAATGTAATTAAATAAATTTAAAAGGAATAAGTGGGTAAAATTACTATTGTGGCAAGAATTTAATTAAAGAACAATAAAAGGATTAAAAAATATTATAGGATAAAAATGTAATTAATAAAAAGTAAAAGAAGGCATAGTGAGAAAAATACTGTTATAGGAAAAACGTTTTTCAATGCCTGTTAGATATATAGTAATTTTTCGAAAAATTTAATACCAAACAATAGAAAGATGTCAGAGTATCAATCTCCATAAGTCTCTGTAGTTTCTTTAACTCTTCTTAATGTTCATTCTCCCTTTGATCATGGTCGGTATTTAGGCCTTCTTTCTCTAATGGGACAGAATAAATGTGTTATTTTTTCTTTTCTCAGAAATCATCTTCGTACGATTATCTAATATCTGATTGATTTTTTCATTTTTTATCGAAAATAAATAAAGAGGTGATGTTGAAGTTGGTTGCTTAGGCGATCCCCTCTTATTGTATGAATATGTTCATATTACCTTATTTCACCAAATAAATTTATGACCTTTTTCGATGCTAAATTAATGAGTCTTCAATAATCAACATTACAAACTGGATGTGAGAGGACTAAAGAAGCAATCTGATGTGGAAAGATACCATTCACAGTCTGCATTCCAATGATTAGACATCCCATCATGCAAATAAAACACAATCAAGTCCTCTAAACCTGGCAAAGACTCAAATGTACCAAAGAAAAAATCATTAGCACGTAACTACAATTGGATCCGCATATTACCCCATTTTTCACTACCAATCTGACATCGATAACCTTTATGCAACATATCCTTTGCAGTAATAGTACTTCTCTAAATGAAATTTGGATTATGCCCAACCCTAGCATTTACCACGTCTCTACTTGGATAATATGTTATGGTCCTGAGTTATGAATTTGGTTATGGGTCTGTGGGTTAAGGGGATAGTAGGTGTTTGAGTGTTTGGGTTAAGCGTTTTCTTTTTATAACCTATGGTGACAGAAAATTCAAGCTCTAGAAGAGGGAACCTAGAACCCCTTGAGACTTTAAGTGCTTAAAGACTTAATTGATTTTAAAGCTCTCCTTTATTATTCATTTGTGTTCTTTAAATACATGTTTAGAGGATAACTACTCCATTCCCCTAAGATTAAGGAACAACTTGCTAAGTGGAGGAACTCCTCCTACTAAAATGGAAACATAAAAGAATGAAAAGAAAGTGGAGGAATCCCCTCCTACGATGCTGGAAACATAATAACTAAGGAAATAATTGAAAAATCAATAACTGCATGGTCAGTTTCCCACTTTCCCATGCTTGGACTTGCGATTCAGACCATGGGTGAAACGTTTGTAAACTTGGAGTGGTTTACCATGTGGCTTACTAACATTACTCCCCTCCTCCATAATGCGCTTGTCCTCAAGCACAAAATCTGGGTACTGATTGTGGAAGGTCTTCATCTTGTGTTTCTGAATTAAATTGTTCTACCTCTTCCTCCACCAAATCGATTCAGAAGAGTTTCTTACATTGATGCCCGCGGACAAAGGTTTCATCATAGTTAAAGCAAAGCCCTTTTTTCCTCCGTTCCTCTATCTCTTCTCTGCTCAACCGTTTCACGGATCCATTTGGTCGAATCTCCATAGTAGCTTATGTTTCCCAATGGTCACAGGAACTCACAGGTTGTGAGTCTAACTTGCGTTCATACAGCCTAGACATACTCTTTGCTGTAACTAAATCCTTCGGTTGATGGAGCTCGACTTTAATTGCTATGGCTTCCTCTAAACCATTAAGATACAACTGCACGTTTTGATGTTGCGTGAGGGTACCAGCTCTAGCCACCAAAACTTCAAACTTGTTTTGATAATCAGCCACAGAACCAAGCTATTTGAGTTTGGCTAATTCTCCCAATTTGTTGCTGCGAATTGGAGGACCAAATCGAAGATTGCACTCATGTGAAAATTCCTCCCAAGTCGGATCGGGAACATTCTCCAACAACTGCATATACCACAACTGAGCAATTCCCTCTAAGTGATAGGAAGCTAAGCTCATCTTTTCTTCTTTGGGTGTTGATTGATGACGAAAAAAATGCTGACAACAACTAAGCCACCCCAAGGGGTCTTCTAGCCTATTGTAGCGAGGAAAGTCAAGTTTGGTAAATTTCAATACAATACTATTTTCGGCAGAATTTTCAGAAACTGTTGCACCAGAAATTCCCTTATCCCTACGTGTTTTCAAATTACTTTCAGCGTTTGAAGAAGACAGCCCCTTCTTTGTGGATTCTAAATCAAGGGACATGGCATCCAATTTGGCATGAAGTTGATCAACTTTCTCATTTCTGGATTGGTTGGCTTATTGCTCAGCTAGGAGTAAGTTGAATAGTTTGTTAAGCTGTTCTTGGACTGATTCACCCACAACTATTGGCTCTGATATCAATTTGTTACAGTCCCAAGTTTGGATCTAGTTATGGGTCTTTTGAATTAGGGGATCAGGTTTGGGATGGGTATCTTAGAAGGAGTTTCCTTCCTTCTATCAACGGTGACAAACTTAGAGAGAATCTGCAATCTCCTAAAGCTCATTAAGAGAGAACTCTACAATCTATGAGTTTTAAGAACTCAAAACCTTTTCATAAAATTCTGCTCCCATTTTTCCTAATATCACAGTCTTTTAAACAACTAAATGTAACGCTAAAACTATCCATTAGGCCACTACCCACTAATAACTACCCATTACAATAAATAACTTGCTTAACCACTCCACTAATACCCACAAACAAAGAAATTGTTAATAACATGATAAACATTGAATAACTAAACAACAGTAAAACTACACTAAATATGGTAGCTCCATAACAATACATTGCCCCTCGAAAAAGGCGCTTGTCCTCAAGCATAAAGGATAGATGACACGTAATCTTTTACTTGTAAAAATATGACACAAATAAAATTACTGCCACCCTATATTAATGCTGCAAATAAGGAGCTGTTTTTTGTGCCTTTATATTTAATTAAAATTCCTAGATCAAATGGCTCCTCTAATGTTTCCTCTACGTCATTCTCAAATTGCTTCTTCCCAATCCCTTCCTATATAGAGGCTGCCAAATCACAAGCAAGACCCTCCAGTTGTGTTAACAATTACTTTTCTTTGATTATTTTTTTCTTTTTGTAACACCCGTCGCCCAATCCCAGAGGACCAAATGCCAGATGCCACATTCGGTGCTAGAGCACCGTCTTATCGCACTTATTATTTTAAATCATATATTAGAAGTGACTAAGTTTCCGTAAGGAAGCAAGTAATTAAAATTTAAAAATAATATTTAAGAAAGTTCCTATGAAAAATTCGCAAGAGTTTCCCCTAAAAATTTGCTTGCCACCGAAGAAAACATAAACATTTTCAATATTAATTTTTCCAAACCCCAAAACTCCAATTCAATACAATAAATCACACATCATTTCTAAATACTCCCATCAATCAACTTAGGTTCTATCATATTATATTATCATTCAATTGAAGAATTAATTATAAACAATTGCACACCATAAATTCGCAATAAGATAAAACTTCTTAATTAATCAGAAATCTCATTAATTTACAAACTCAATATATATAACTCAATCTCTTACAATATTTTTATATATGCCATAATATACCCTATATATTTCCTATCCAGAATAAATTTTTCTTCTCTTATGCTAAGTCTCCGATCCTCGTGTAGCACCCATTGTCCCTAACCTGCGCATAATAGAAATCAACGCGTTAAGTATATCACTCAGTGATGCTAAATAATATATAAATAAAAATAAAATAAATGTTGCCTAAGCAACACACTCAAATTGTGAAACTTAAATCCTTAAATCATACAAAAATATCAAATTATGTACATCATACCATACTATTTCAAAATCATAGAATATGTATACATTCGAAATATTTTCATAAAATTTTCAAATATAATGAAAATTGCTTCAAAGCATAAAAATCATCTTGAAAATGTAAATAAAACCTTAATGTTCCAAACATAAGAAAAATTTCATAAATATAAATATATCTCCGATTCCTTTTTAACAAAATAAGATTGCATTCTTAGTTAAGACTTGTACTAATACAGAATGAACGTAAATAGATTCGATCGTGGCCTGTGAAAACGCCACTTCCATCACATTATAAGCGTGTCCGCCTATTCATAAGAGCTGATAACCCTAGCATATGATCATAGCTTCACATAACAGAATGGTCTGATAACCCGAGCATGCTCACATATCGGAATAAATATCATCTTATTACATTTCAATCGTGCATAGTAGAGCCCAAATCAAAACCATTCTCTTACAAATAACCTTATTTTTTATATATCATTTCAAAATATTATGTCCCATAACTTAACTTCTTCTTCATAAAATTTCATAAACTTACAACTTGTAAAAATCCAACAAAACCCACTTATGTTCCAAACAAAAATAATATTTTCACAATATACATATATACTTAGCTTAAAATACTTTAAACCAATATTTAGTAAAACATTTCAAGCCTACACATTTTCACTTCAAAATAACTTAACTTACAACTTCAAAATATTATTCAATTTTCATACTTATATTTATCAAGACTTATACTTACGAAATATATATACTTAACATAACTTCAGAGGCTTAAAAATCAAGTAAAAGAAATAATAACAAGCCTAACCACCCTGGGGTGGTTCGGCCTCCATATATTCACAAAGGGAGGATGTGTTTCTCCTTTAATTAGTCTTAGTCTCAAATCCAAGAACACTTATATAAGTCATTAAAATCTTTACGTATACTTATTTTGTCACAAAATCCAATTTACACAATTTAATAGTTATTAATATAAAATTCCTTAACTTACAACTTCGTTAAAAATTCCTTAAGACCCATACTTAAACATTTCAAGGCTTAAACCCTTTTATTTCAAAATTCACCAACTTTTAACTTGCAAAAATTGTCACCTTTCATACCAACGCATTTAAGCGTCCATTTTCAAAATTATACTTAGCTTCAAACTAAATTTTCTCACTTAAATCTTACAACTCATAAAAGTTTTACCAATCTTCACACTTACAAAAATAAAGCTTCATATTCAAAATGTACTTAAAAAACAAATCAAGATCACTTATTAACTCCCCTTTAAATGCTTACTAGTACATATATAAACATAAAACACTTCTCATTCATTTTTAAGGCTTTCTTTTAGTTCTCCAAAATCATAAGTACTTAAGATTCAAAATAGAGATTTAAAAGACCAATTAAATACTTATCAAATAACACTTAATTAAGCCATAAAAACATTACTTGAAAACATTTAATCTTAAAACTCATCTTTTACACTTTCAAACTTTCTTTAAGTCTTGGAAAAATGCTTAAACATTAAAATACCATGTA
>CANUEP010023227.1:0-12894 GCA_947857235.1 Jatropha podagrica
AATTACTTGCCTCCTTATGGAAATTTAACCACTCTTAATTTGTGATCTAGCTTTAATAAGTGACATAAGACGGTGCTCCGGCACCGATTGTGGCATCCGTCGTCTGGTTCTTCGGGATTAGGCGGCGGGTGTTACAGAAATTATTTTGCAATATTTAGGACAACAATTTATAAATAAAAATTGAAGAAATTGTAGAATAGAGTAGAAAATAATATAGTATAGAGAGAGTAGAGATAATTTTATATGAGAGAATTGTAAATGGAAATAGGTATTTATAATAAATCTAAAAATTATTTTTCCATAAATATTCTTACAACTAGTTGTTATGTATCCGTTTATTGTTGTTAGAAGGATAATTTCGGGATTTCACAAAACTGTTTAAAAACAACTGTTGGAACTGTCGATTCTAGTCATTTTGATAAAATTCAAAATCTTTTTGGAACAAACGGTTCGAACCGGCGATTCTAACTGTTGATCTAACTGATTGGAATAACCATCGGTTCTAGACAGTTCCAATCAGGTGAGAGGTCATTCGTCATTACTAAGAGACATTCCGGGATCTATTCTATATTTAGGCATTCAAAGGTATCTTTTATTCGTTTTAATATTTAATAACATAAAAGAAAAAAAATAGAAAATATAGAAAATATACATTCTCCGGCTTATCACTGGTAGTCTGCTCAGGGTTCCAAACTCAACAGTGGCAACTAAGCACGAGGGTTGCGCTCGTTGCGGGACTTAACCCAACACCTTACGGCACGAGCTGACGACAGCCATGCACCATCTGTGTCCGCGTTCCCGAAGGCACTCTTCTCTTTCAAGAGGATTTGCGGCATGTCAAGCCCTGGGATTTTTTTGGAGATTGGATGCAGTTACTAATTCATGATACCACTAGTCACAATTAAAAAATGATGGAACTAGAACCGAACTGTAGGCCACCGATTTCGATTTTGATTTTCACTGATTTCGATTCAACAATTCCAATTTTAAAACCTATAATATTGCCAGGTCTTAACCTCACCACATAACAAGGGTTATATAATATTTTTATTATAGCAAATTGTTAATTAATACTTCTATTTTAAAACAAAATTAATTTAATATTTTTATTTTATAATCGTTTAACTATAAGACTTTTAATTAAAATTTGTGTGCTTTTTCCCTTAATCAACTAAAAATAAGATAAACTAATAACAATGCAAAAAATTGTTATTATTTTTTCTTTCTATTGCTTCTTTACGTTTTCTCAATCTTATGATTGAAAAATTAGCAAATAATATAATTAATAAATATTATGATATAAGGATTGCTAAATTTAATTTTTAAAAAAGGAGTTTTGATTAATATAGCGTATTATAATAGAGGTAAATGATGTACACCGACAAGTTAATTAATATTTTAAAATTATTTAATGCAAAATTTAATAGATGCAAACAATAGTTGGACAAAATTTTTGAAAAGCAAAATGATAGCTTACCTTTTCCACTACAATAAAATACAGAAAAATACTTCTGGAATATTATGAGTCTAGCTCATTTTTCATGAAGTTGAAATAAATTTACAAATGTAACCCTCAATAAATTTGCAGGGAAGAAATTTTTAGAAGTGACACTGAGGATGATGTTATTTAAAATGATTATGAAAATTCAGCGGATAATGTGATGGTGGAAAACACTAAAGAGTAATCGATTGCTGCGGTAAACACTCATTCAAATACTCAAATTGTATATACATGCATAGTTGAGAAGTGAATTATCATCGCAACTCTATAATTTCTCAGTATGTTAAGGTCGATCCATACGTGGGTAAGTGTTTTCAAATATTATTAGACAAGTAGCATGACTTTTATCGATAGTACATGAGTGATAAACAAGAGTAATAATTGCATTTAAATGAATGGTAAACAATATTCTTTAATGATAAAAAAATAGCATTAATCTCCTCACTATTTAGGAGAAGGCCTTTTACAGGGGATAAAATATGACTATTGGATGAAGGATATTGAGGAAGAGATATTAAGAGGCATAATCTCCTAATATCAAGCTCTATTTATATAATTGCAGATTGCACCCTAGCTTAACTATAGATTGGGCTACCAAATCTTTAGACAATGCTTGATACTTTTCCATGGAGGGCTCTTTAATTGTGAATCTCTTGATTAGTTGGTTCACTGCAAGTTGTGAGTCAAAGAGGATAAGGAGATCTTTGACTTTGACTTCAATGGCAATTTTGAGCCTAATAATTAAAGCTTCATATTCGACTATGTTGTTGATACAAGGGAAATCTAGTTGCATTGGATAGCTTAACTTAGCCCGATTCAGGCCTTCAATAATGATACTTGCCCCTACTCCTGAAGTACCACACACCCCATCAACATTTAATTTCCAATGGAGCTGTGTTGGGTCAGACTCCAATTAGGTGTCCTGGCACTAGCCAAACCAGCATTGATACTAAGGTGATTGGCGTCGATCGCAGTGTTTTACCAAAATGCCCATGCTATTTGGTTTTAGGGTTTTTGAGGTTTTAAAGGTTCGTTTGAGTCTCAAATGACATTCGATCGAGTTGATTCTCACACTGTTGGAATAGCGATGAAATTTCCCATAGCTTGGTATTAAAATCATGGTCAATAAGAACTCAAGCAATTTTCCATCCCAATCCTCATCGAAAAGAACACGTCACCGCCAATAAGAATTAAAAAGAACCATGTTGGATTCCAACTCAACTTCCTCTATAAAATATATCTCTCTCATACCTGCGGTCTTCTCTTGCCCTTTCTCTCTACTTATTGCCCGTAGCATCACTTCATTTGATTTTGCAATTCAATTAAATTTAGGGATTTTTTTCTCTCCCAATTCTGTGAAACGCAAAGAGAAAAAGGTCTTTAAAAAGCGATGTTAGCAACTTTCCTTGGGACATAAAAAGTGCAGCTTTATCCTGCTAAAATGGCGAGTGAGATTCTTATTTGACCTATGCTTTCTTTAACTTTTTGCATTTGTTTGTTTATACATTAAGATAATGGGTTTGGGTAATATTTTATATTATAGTAGTTATGTAATTTATAGAGAATATATTAAACTTTTGAATGGAACATTACTGAATGTATTTTATTGGGTTTTATTTATTCATGGGAGTTTTATATTGGTTTGCATTTACTATGGCCAAGTTAGTCACACAGTATGTGTATTCTTTGCATTAATTAGTATGATATAACTGAAATTTAAAAGATTTATTATTTTGTATATGAGCAGGGTAGTTGCATTTTAACGAGAGAGTTGATAAATATGTAATTGAGCTAGAAAATATGTATGAGAGGGATGCAATGATTTGTGAACTAAACAATCAGTTTGAATTTATTGTGGGGGGGAATAGAAGGAGATTGTGAGAGTGAATGTGGCATAAGGTTGGATGAGAATATTGAGCAATTACAGGTAGGTTGTATGGGAGGATTATGTGAAAATGAGCTAAGCGATGAAGAATATAATGTTGAGGAAGGTGATGAAGATTTTAACATGGTTATAGATGATAGGACTTCATAGCAAGAACCAAAGGGTAGACTTAAAGTTTATGGGTATGAGGTTAATGAGGACGACTCAAAACATGCTCCATCCGATGAGTTATTGACTGAGTCTGATTCTGAAGATGACAATATGGTTAGATTTTCTACATTCAACCCTATTATAAATATGCGGATGCCTGTTTTTAAAGTAGGTATGTTATCCAAAAATATGGAAGAATTTAAGGAATTATGTAGGATCTATGGGATTAAGAATAAATTTCAAATTTGGTTTAGTAAAAACTTTAGGAAAAGGTTTAGGCTAAATGTTATAAAGAATATCGATGGAAAATTTTTGCAAACTTATTTAACAAAAACAATTCAAATGACCATACTTTCCAAATCAAAACTGCAAATTGAAGCATACTTGTGCTATGGTTTTTAAAAGTTTTCATGTTACATCAACATGGTTATCTAAAAAATGCTCGAAGGATTTTAGAGTAAACCCGATTTGGGAATTGAATCGTTTTATTGATAGAGTTAAGAAGGATCATGTATATACAATAGGTAGAATAAAGGCACAGCAAGCTAAGGATAAGACATTAATTATAATTCATAGGGACAAGGGTCAACAAGATAATAGATTGCATGATTATAGAGCCAAGTTATTAAGAACAAATCTTGCAGCCTCAGTGTATTTTAAGGCAGAGGGAATGTTTGAAGAATTTACATATGCCTTGAGCCTTTGAAGAAGGCATTTAGGGAGCATTGTCGGCCTTTAATATGCCCTAATGCAACATACATAAAAGTATATAATACTTTCATTAACCCTATAAATGGATCTGACTAACCCATTTAATCCCTTAATCCCACCAACTACTGTTAAGAAAAAGAGAGGTAGAAAGAAGACAATGAGAAGGAGAGGCGGAAGAATTTGAGCAGGCAGTGGAGGAAGGAAAACTTGAAAAGAAAGACTTGGTGAATATGATATGCAGTTTGTGTGGTATTTTTGGGCATAATAACTGATTTCATGGATTAGTCAACACTGGATCTCCAAATAGTGTAAGTCATATCATAAACTTTTGATATTCACAACTTATTGCCACAAATAACCTTTTTCAAGTTATTTCATTATATAGAAGAAAGAAAGAAATGATAACATCAGCACTGACAATGCAGATTATTCTACCAGCAAAATTGAAGTGCGTCCTCAACAAAATGAAAGTGACAAGAGCGGTTCCTATCTGGCTACAACGGACGATGGAAGTAAGCCATTTTTGAAGATAGTTGTGTGTTATTTGAATTTTCGAATACAATATAAGATAATCTAATAGCATTTCTATTTACTATATATAGGGTACTGGTCAAATTTTTCTTGGGACTAAAATGCATAGTAATCTCTCTTTTCCAGTAGAAATCAATATAGCAACTATGTTTTAGTAGTGTTTAACAATTATCTATTTGAGTAGCATTTCATAAAACGCTAAAAACTAAATATTATGATTTAACTTTTCAAAAAATATTATCCTAATATTTAAAAAGTTAATGTAATTTTTATATTATAGAATAACTTTTAAATAGCATATAACATTTTAATCGGTTAAAATTGTAAAAAGCTATTTAAAAAGATATTATAGATTAAAGCCAAAATTGAGGTATGACAAAGGGCGGAGGCTCAAAGCTGAAGTACTACCAATGAAATTTACCCAGTTAAAAGTAGCATTTTCTTACCTAATTGTTTGACTTACTTATTGAGGTCAATCCCCTCGTTTTGAGGCCGCCAAGCTAGAAGTCTGTTCTAACGATAATAATACAAACGTGTCCATGACATGATAAAATCCACACTAAACTTCGGAAAGAGACACGTCTGTAGAGACGCGTGATGGATACTGACAAGCTTTTTTTTTCTTTTAAGTAAACAAAGAGAGTGTGAATCACGTGCTGTTAGTTGCCAGTTGCCACCTGTGTTAATTAATCTGTGTCTATATATTTAAAAACAGAATAATTATACTGTGAAGATAAGTTTAAACCCTAAAAAAATAAGTGTGAATAGAATAATAATTATTTAGGACAGTTATAAAAAGATAAGATATAATTATAAATTTTTTTTAAATAATGTCTTTTTATCAAAATAATCTCTATAAAAAAATTATCTCTAACACTAATATATTAATAAATTAATATAAATTTATTTTTTATTATAAAATAATTAATAAGTAATCCACACGTTTAAAATTGTGAATAAATAATATATTATTATTAAATACATAATATATAAATAATTTATTAATATAAATTGAAATGTATCGAATGCAACAATTTTTAAAAATGTAGGACATTCACATATCTCGGATACACTATATTAAATAAATAATATATTAATATTTTAAATAACTAAACAATCATTTATAATAAATTATAAACATAAAATAAATAAAACTAACTTAATTTCTTATTTTAATGACATAAAAATAATAAAAACACACTTTATTTTTTTATTAGTAATTAAAAAAATCTTGGTTGATTAGCTTAGTCTAGAAAATAGTATCATATACTAGGAGGTAGATTGGATAAAGACGGGACACAAGATACATAAATATATGTGATATAATAATTTTTTAAAAAGATAGGACATACATACATTTAGGACACAATACACTAAATAAGTAATATATTGATATTTTAAAAAATAAATAATCATTTATAATAAATCATAAATATAAGATAAAACAATACTAAATTTCTTATTTCAATGATACACAAAAAAATAAAAAAAAATTTATTTTTATTGATTGATTAACTTGGTGTATAAAGTAATCTCATATATTAGAAGTTAGATTGCACGAATACAAAACACGATATATAAAAACATACAAGATACAATAATTTTTTTTAAAAAGTAGGATATATATACGCTTAAGAGATAATACATTAAATAATTAATATATTAATATTTCAAATAAATAATTAATCATTTATAATAAATAATAAACATAAAATAAAACAACACTAAATTTCTTATTTGAATGATATAAAAATAAATTAAAAAAACACTTAATTTTTATTGGTAATGAAAAAATCTTGATCGATTAGTTTGATGTATGGAATAATCAAGCTTATGACACATTAAACTAAATAAATAATACATTAATATTTCAAATAAATAAATAATTATTTATAATAAATCATAAATATAAAATAAAATAACACTAAATCTTTTATCTCAATGACACAAAAATAAATTAAAAAATACTTTATTTTTTATTGATAATTAAAAATAATCCTTAGTTGATTAGATTAGTGTATAAAGTAAGCTCATATACCAAGAGTTAGGTTACACGGACACGCGATATGAAATACGAAAATGTATGAGATATAATAATTTTTTAAAAAGTAGAGCATCCACATAATTAAAGTAACTACACAAAAAAAAATAATACATTAACATTTTGAATAAATAAATAATCATTTGCAATAAATTATAAATATAAAATAAAAAACCTAATTTCTTATTTAAATGGAATAAAAATAAATTAAAAAAAGTTTATTTTTTATTGATAATTAAAGAAAAAAAACCTTGATTGATTAGTTTGGTATCTAAAGTACTCTTATATACTAGGAAGTTAGGTATCATTTACTCGAAATACAAGATACAAGAGTATAAATAATATGATAATTTTTTAAACAAGTAGAACATCCACATACTTAAGACACATTGCACTAAATAATTAATACATTAATATTTCAAATGAAAAAATAACCATTTATAATAAATTATAAATATAAAAATAAAAAATTCCCTAATTTCAAAAATTCCTAATTTATTATTTCAATATAATTAATTAAATTCTCAAAATTATCGTCACTATTAAAAATATATTAATAGGATACCTGCATTTTTATGACTTTTGCTATTGTTAATGATAAGTTCTTCATAATATTTAAGAAAGTATATCTTAGTTAAATGTGACAATTTTACCTGACCGACATATATTCTACCATGTCCAATTTGATTTGAGCGGATTTAGATAGTAAATAAATGAGGTTTGAGATGGGTTTAGATAATTTTTTTAGTAACCCTACTAGATTTGGGTCGAATTCAAGGACTTATGCACTTGCAACCCGTTATCCGTTTAATTAATATTCTATAAAAATTTAAAAAAATTATTTTTTTAAAGAAAATTATATATAGATACATATCTTTTTAATTATATTAATGCTATAATTATGTTTAATATTTATATTATATTTTTTATTAAATCAAAATAATAATTTTAGAATTTTCAATTTTTTTTTATTTTTGAAAAATAAAAAAAATATTTTTAATGTAAACAGGATCGGATATTTAAATAGATAACTATAATAAATTTTGGGACGATTTTGATTATTAAAAGTGAATTTCTGTACTGTTTTAGATACTTAAATTTATATTCGGGTATTTAAATTGGTTCGAATATTTATAATATATTTTACGATCATTTTATTATATAGTTTTATTACTTTTAAACAATTTTATAAAAGTTTATTTTCTTTTTTAATGCTGCTGCGCATAGATGCTAACACTAATTATTTTATTTCTTATATATATATATATATATGGAAAAGAATGATCATAATCAGATTTTTAATTATACCATTAATTAGATTACCTGAAAGTAACTTAAGTTACGGTGAGTTAAAAAATTTTTATTTAAAAATATATATATTATTTCTTTGATTTGATTGGATATATTTTGTGAAAAATAATTTTCAAAATTTATCAATTTTAACTTTTTAAATTTATTTTATTTAAATAAATATATGATAACTAGAGATTTGAAAATTTTTGAAAATTTTAAATTTTCAAATTAATTTTTTAAATATTTAATTTTATTATTTGATGTAGTTTAAAAGATTTTATTTTTGGAAGATACAAAGGAAAGATTTGATTGTAATTTTCAGTCATTTTCTTTTTGTCTATCAAAATCAAATTTTATTAAATCGTGACATTTTCAGTTAAAAATAGAATAATTTTTAAAATTTAAATTAATATTAAATAATTTTATTATATGCTGAGTTTTGAAGAGTTCTATCGCTAATCATAATTTTTTTATTTTTTTTTGTTATTAAATTGATTTGTTATTATCATCTCTTATGATAAATATATGTCCTCTTAATGATCAAACATTTTTAATTTTTTGACATTTTTTCTCTTATATCTTAGACTATTTGACTTGAAAGAAAAATAGTATTTGAAAAATTTAGAAAAAACTAAAACTTTATATATTCTATTTAAGGTCATTTTTTCGGGGGTTTCAAAGATCTGTATGTGTATATATTCATTTTATTAATGAACTAAGTAATACTATCACTATAACCAAAGTGAATACAATTATCATTTTAACTCTTTTTATTTTTGAATAAATCAAATCATTTTTTCATTTTTTTACTTAACAGTAAGAAATAATTTTTTTATCTTTTAATTTTTCATTATAAATATATAGATTAATTTAGGGTTGGGAGACAGGGATTGAGGATTGAGTGATGTTTAATTTACTTTTTATATATCTATTAGGGTTCAATAATCTACATATATAATTTACTTTATTTTTAGAGCACTTCATTATATAAAAATAAAATCAATTACGTAGAAATATCATTGTAAATAGTTTCTAAGGTAAACTATAGTATAAATTAACTATTGTATTCATTTTAATCTAAATAAAAACTTAAACAGTTTCTATTATAGAAATAAAAAAATTAAACGAGCACAAAAAATGAGTATAGTTAACATCCAACGTATATTATTAGAAAAATAATATACTATAAAGTATAAGTGGGGGGATGTTGGGATTGTCAAAACATCCTATTAAATTTATAGACCAATAAAAATATCATTAAGGATTTTAATTTTATTGTCAAAAAATAATAGCAATTTAATTTTGATTGCTTATATTAATTTTCTATTTAAATTTAAGTTTTATTGAATAAATTAAGAGACTATATTATAAACTATATGAGTTATATGTTAAATATGGTAAGAATATAATATATATAGGTATTTTAATTTTATTGGTCGAATCTAAAATTTTTTACCGGTAATATTAACTTTTTGTATGTGATATTATTACAACATATTGATCTAGTTTTATACGTAATTTTTAAACTAATTAGGAATTTTATTATTATAATATATTGATGTCATAACCCAAAATTGTGGCTGCACCGACACTATACCTGAATAAGTTTAAGGCTTTCGAGGCCCGTAGTAAGCCTGAATTATAAATTTCACATGAGTCTGCCTATTTTCTAGCAATAGTGAGCCATACGAATGTTACCTGTATGAGTCTAGTAACCACATAACATTTGCCCAATAATAAGTATTTTAATAAATCACATAAGTTCAACCTAATAAATCTCAATCATATTATGATTACTGGTCACACATGCATCCAATAAATAATTAGGACAATCATAATTTCATAAAATCGCTTTAACTCATAATAATACACGATTAAATTATATATCCTAATTGTGGAACCAAGTAAAAATACTCAGAATATTCGAACATCTTATATAGTTCATATACTAACTTTTTCAAAGCTGGAATTAAATATTATATATCTGCAGAGAAAGAAGTAGAGTCTTTATGAACCAACAATACTTCTACTTCCTGAAAAAGTTTATAGAAGGGGAGGTGAGTTTCACAAACTCAGTGAATAATAATAAACAATGCATGACTAGACAATTATGCAAAATGCATCTCTAATCACTGAATTAATCACATTGTCAGTCATGTATATGTCATAGTATCAACATCCATAATCATTTTATCTTCAATTTATCAATCACGTGGAAATTAGTCTGTGGCATCATTGAAACCCCTGATGAGCCGTCCTCTCACATGGCTCATCCTCTCATACGTGTGCACTAAGGAACTGATCCCCCTTACATGGTCGACCGGTCTAATTCTCGTTTGATCAACCCTCTCATTATTTTTCCAAGCTATTTTATCTTTCCATACCATCAGAGGTCACCTTGTGATTATCCATATCATATCAATATATCATCAGATGCACACGCGGTGCTGATCTCCCCAAACATGGCCGACGGTATCAAAGGCCGCCCTCACAAACCCATGGTGACCCACTTTATTCTAATTCCACACAACCAAGACAATTCATATCATAGCACATTAAATCAAACATTTCATCCAATTGCAAATCATTAGATCAATAATTAATATATAGACATAATTATATGATAATTGAATAATAAAATAATATAATTTTTTAACAATATATAAATATATTAATAATGATATACCAATAAAATTATGATGACAAAACTATGGTGATATGAAAATGCATATCATGCATCATTTAATATTACTCAAAGTTATAATATGATATTCAAATCCTAGTTCTAATTCTGGTGTGAAGGAGTAGTGGATGATATCAGACAATTTAAGAATTTAAGAATTTAGAAAGAATTCATCAGATAACTGATCAATGTGAAATAGTAAGCAGAGAATTGATCCAACAAATTACATCTTATCTTCTCTGCTAAGACTAATCTAAACTCTACACTACTAAACATCAATTAATTCGATTTCTCATCACAATCTTTAAAATAATCTAGATTCACCACCATTATAATACAACCAATAATATTTTCATTTCAAATATATATAATCTTTTCATCAATGATCTTCTTCTTACTTAGTTTAATTATAGTCTCAATCATTTGATAACTATTTAATTTATTTACTTTAATTGATCCTTAATAACCACAAAATACGTCTCTATATCGAATCACTTAATTCATCGATTTTAATAATGTTAAAAATATATTCATGTTTCTATTTACAAATTAACCAACAATAATTCTTTAATAGCATATTTTCTTCTTATTTTATATTCAACTTTGATGCTTTAATTCAAATCGAATATACTAACAATTTCACCATTAAATTCATAATGTAATATTAATCAGTCTCCAAAATACCTTTTATGTTTACATTATAATAACTAACATTAAATTCTTCAATTAAATCAATTAATAATCTAAACTATTTTTATTAATTAAATTCTTTCTACCTAAACTGATATTCATTACCTTAACTAAAATAATTCTCAATCTCCATAACTCAACTAATTAAATCTCTAGATTTTATTACAAAAATATTAAGCCATAAATTTTATTTCAATCTATAATTTATTTTCAATTAATCAACTACTACATCAAATATATATAATACTCAATACCATAATTAATAAATCAATTCCAAACAATAAACCAATTTTTTTTCACAAAATTAAAATTGAAGGAATTAATTAAAAATTCTAGGGATTAATTTCAATACCCCTAATCACAAGACACAATCCAAAATTTACAGATTGAAGATGATCAGACTCGGATCGTGAGGTTAGTGGCTGAGATCGGGCCAAGGAGGCTACTATAGCCATTGGGATAGGCCGCACAGAGGAGGAACGACGGCGCTGAAGCTTGCTAGTGACTTGCAGCAGCTGGTCGATTGAGTTTGCTGTTGTCGTCGTCTAGAGGAGTTGTTGGAGACTTGAGGTGGCGCGATGCTTTGCAGTTGCTGGGCTTGTGGCAGCGCAACGCAGAGTAACTGCTGTAGGCAGAGAAGAGCTACTGCAGCTTGAGGCGGTGGCGCTTGTAACGGACTATTTTTCAGTGTCAGTAACAGTGATTTACCGGTCTGTGAATAGTACTATCGGTCCGGGACTTGATATTATTTTGGTCCGAAAAAATTACTACATGTGTCTAATGTGCTATTTACTATTTTTGGAGCATGTTTGCATGATTTAGGCAGGTAGAGAATATTTCACGAATATTTTTAGAGAATTACGGCAACTAATGAATATTATTTTTAGTGTAGTATATTAAGGAATAATTGAGAAATTATTTTTGTGGAGTTAATTTAGTTAATTTCTGGAGTTAAATAATATTTGGAAGAGAGTTATTTGAGAAATATTTAGAGCCATTGGATGAGATTACTTAAGACTTGATCATAGCCATTGATTTAGCATAAAATGAGAAGTAAAGTTTGACTTTACTACTTAAGTTACTAACCATTCACCAACACTTTCTCTTTCTTCTCTCTACCATCTCCAAGCCATTTCCCTCTTCTCTTCTTCCTCCTCCATTTCATTCATTTTTCCACCACAAATTACCACTAAATAACCTAATTAAACCATAGAATTGTAATTAATCCCTAAAAATTAAGTAGCAGGAGTTAAAATTTGAAGTTCCTAAGCTAGAAAATTGAAGTTGCCATTGAAGAGGTAAGTTGTGATTTTTGAATTTGTGATTTTCTAAGTAAAATTCTAGGATTAGACATGAAATTAATGCATTAAGCCATGCTCCTTTCTTTTTTAATGTTAATTTTGAGTTTA